>BROG01001080.1:0-143000 GCA_030159075.1 Atrina japonica
AAAATCATTTTAGCGTATACTCGCTAGATTTGTGTTTGGTTTTTTGTTGTTTAACCTCCCTATACTCGCTACCGAGTAATGTCCCCGTCACATCAACCATGAATCGGGAAAGTCGCGATTAATTTCCTAAGAAAGCGACACCAAAATATCAATTACACTTTGTAGTAAGAAAATAAGATATGCATACCTTTTGTGATATTTTAATACATCGATAATCGCGAAAATTCATATTTGTTACCCCTACCTCTGTTGTTGACATCTGTGCAAAATCATGGCGTTCTAAAAGTCGCGCGCTCTGACGTCACGTAACGAATGGATCCAACCTCAAATTAGTTGAGTTCCAAATGAGGTAATGAATGCATTAAAACATTGGCCGCATCGTTCTTAAAGAGAAACAGATAGAAGTCCAAAGTATCCATATGTTAAGATTAAATACCAAATACCCGCTATCCGTTGAGAATATCGAGGACCATGTGACAAACAAGGGCGAAAAATCACAGATAAAATAATATTGTCGTTATTCATTTCCAATTTTGGTAAATAGAAAATGAGTACAGGACTACATATAGTCACGTACTCATTTTCAATTTGCTAAACTTAGAAATGAATAAACGACAATATTAGTAAACTGAAAAAAGAAATGAAGTAGAATTTACTGAACAGTACGGTGAAAAAAATTATTCCATGCGATCGGAATAATTATTGAGAGAAAAAAAATTAAACCGAGCAAACAGAATAAGATTATTCCGTGCAAACGGAATAAAATTATTCCTTGCGAACGGAATAATTACTAAGATAAAAATTACACGGACTATATATTTGTCCACCACTATGTCATCTCCGGGGCTGAAAACATGTGAAATGCAATAAAATGTATCAAAAACGTGTTTACGAAACAGAATTAAAATATGATCACACGACAGTGTAGGCCTATATAAATATTTTTTTTTTTACTGTTAGATCTAGATAGTTATACAAAAAAAACTAAAAACGAACGCAACATACACATTCAAATTTACGAAATAGAATACACGTATAAAACATTTAGAAACGAAAAGGTACAAACGATTTACTAATATATAGATATACATATCAAACACACACACTATACATTTTCTCTGTTAAATATATTTATTATAGTTCCGTTGAAATGGCATTTATCCCGCGGGGCAATTGATTTCGTGCACTAAGATAGAAGATGTTCTGGATGTTCCCGGCAATTTAGTGGAGACAAATGATCACGAAAACAGAAAGATACTATAGTTAACAAAAAAAAAAAAAAAAAAAAAAACACTAAATGCTACTAATTTTGTCCGAGTTCAGAAACGGAATGCAGGCTTCGACCGAAATGGAAATTCGTAAATCTGATTTAAGATGATGTACCCCATAGTTATGGGTTTCCAAAGTTGTCAAGACGTCAGCGCTGTTGGTGGAAATAGCCAGTTATTTTCTCAACAATATCTGACAGGTGCCTTAAACAGTACTTTATATAATTCAATAGTTTATATTTAAAACTGACGGTCTTTTCCGTTACATTTACATATAAGTTCAGAAAAGTTCCCCAAGGGGAAACGCCCATAAAAATCGTCCGGTAAACGGAGAAAAGATACGGACAGAACAACATCTCTTTAGCAACGGAAACATATATTCTTGTTAGAAATGTTTAAATCGATAGGAGAGAAATAAAAGCTGACTGCCAACATATAGTTAAAAAATTGTTGAGTGTGGCGAAAACACAAATAAGAAAATGTGTTATATATGTCCAATATCGTTAATCACAATCATTTTTCAATTTTGGTAAGTTTATCAATTTCATATTAGAGCCGTGTATAATTTCAGAGAGTTTCCGAAACTGAAGTGCATTTAATTTGCGACAACATAAGTATTATTATTTCCAGCAATAGTACAACTATTTTTTTTATTTCCCACTGAAATCAAACATGAGATTTTCACAGGCGGATGATCATGTATATGAAAAACTATGTAGATCTTCATTGCGCTGTTCACATAGCTACCGTATTTTTTTTTTCTAATTTTGAAACCGTGTAAAAATTATTACAAGTAGATTTTAATAAATATATGCGCTATGCGCATGCGTTGATTAATCAGCCGTATTGGATAGACACCACCAAATATTTTCCCATAGGCCCCAATGCTAATTTACAAAACTTCAGGTCACTGTCACTCCCATGTTTATTAAATCTGGGTCAAATAAGTACCCTGTGCTGAAAGATCAATATTTTTTATAACAAAATATGCAATCAAAAGTATAGGTTGCCGTTGCATTTTTACTTCAAATTTTCACTTGTTTACAACTCGTAGTATTCCGCACCAAAGGAAAATATCTATTCTCATATGACCCGTCCCTTTCTCCCTTTTCCCCGTCAACCCTATAATTTCCAAAGTATTACCAATATTCATGTATCTTTTTTATCACCTTAATTTCACTTATTAATGGCAAAACTAATTTTTTTATTTAATGACCAATCAGATCTCTGGGCTCATTTTACCCTCCGCGCAACTTTGGGTGTCCAAAAGTCTGCGCCCATGTTGTAAACAAAGCAGGTGTTTTTCCTATACCAAATTCTCTGGAAAAGATGTTTTTACCTTCTATCAGTGGATTGAGATGTTCACATAAGGAAATATACGGACTAATTTAATCAAATGAGGAACGTTAATCAAATGAGGAACGTTCATGTGATTTTGTGCTTATATTAACGTGGTAAGTGACTTTAAAAATTTGCAAAATTTCTCGTTGAGAAGTTCTCACTGTCAACCGGACACTACCTGACCACGTAAATAATACAAAACAATACAAAATGAACGATAACGATAAACGTAAATTTCTGATCTCTCTCTTTCTGTCTCCCATGTGCAAAAACGACAAACTATCACCGGTCTGAGTCCACTTGAAGCTAGCACAGTGCCTTGTTTCACACAAGGCGCCTTCCCAAGGTCTTATGCCGGAGTCGCTCTAGTCCAAAATTGCGTCCATCTTGCAGGCTATGCCAGCCACACCTGGTATCCAAGGGGGTCCTGGTTCGTTTCCAGCCCCCTTCACCCGTGGTGCTGATTTTACATCAACTCCAATACAAAGTGCTCCTCTTGTTGTACCTTTGCAAGTTAATAACAAGGACCCACCTAGTGCCACACCTGGTGACCAACCCAGTCCTGCTGGTTCATGTATCTCTGATGACCACATAATTCGCATTGCCTATACTGTTAAGGGTATCATGGCCGCTGAGATCCAGACCCTCACCAACAACCTTATTGGGTGTATAGAAACCCTTGCGAACGAAAATAAACAGCTTAGATCCCAGATAGACGACCTGGAGATGTACTCAAGAAGAAACTGCGTCCGTATCTTCGGTGTCGACGAGGCCAAACCGACACAGATTCTGCCGTCTTGTCAATCGCCTCAGAGCTTGATGTTCCTCTAACCAAGGAGGATCTGGTCGTGTCACATCGAGTTGGCAAATCTCAGGATGGCAAGTCACGGGCTATTATAGCTCGTATCACAAACTATCATGTTCGCCATCAACTGATCCGCGACAGCCGGAAAACTCCGCAATATTCTTTAACTTAGGTATGAGAACTGTCTCTGTCAACCAAGAACTCACCAAAACCCGTGCAAAGTTGACCTATCAATGCAGAGAATTCGTAAGGAAAAACAAGGAAAAGAGTTCGTTCGTGTGGGATGGCAAAACATTTGTTGAGGAAAATTCTGATACGAAACACCTTGTCACAAACTTCTGAAAGTCAATAAAGCCCTTGGTGGCGATAACATTTTGACAGATAGAAAAACATTGTCTGCACATGGACGCAGTTTGGCAGACTCTGACACTGAAGCCTCGTTTTAACTAATAACACCAGGCAGTTACTTCCGGCTCTGTGGTTTGCTCAAGACTATCCATAACCCAAATAATTCTGTCGTTATATTCCGTTAATAAACACTTCGATCACTGCATTAACCTAGCGTAGTATGGAGATAATCGGAAACGGAGCGGGCTTGAATTATTCGCGTTTAGACTATCCACGATGTTACATTAATTCAATGTATTATTTCAGCTTATACGCGGGTTACATTTAATTGAAATAAAGTTATCACTGGGAAGATTAGCATTGCGCCCGAGTGGCCCATCATTGAATTTTAATTGCGTCATGTCTGATTTCAGCGGGCCATTGACGCAATGGCACGACCTAGATTAAACACTGTGAAGAACAACCAACCACCTTAATAGCGTTTTCCCTTCTTGTGTCCGTCTTTGGAATGAACTGCTACCAACAATAAAAAAATTCTATCTCACTTACCTCTTTTAAGCAAGCACTTAATAAATATTAATTATAGTCCTATAGTAATTCCATTGTACTTTTTCGTTGGCAGTCGTCGTGGACAAATTCTCCACGCACGACATAGAATGCGATGTAGTTCCTTAAATCAACATCTTTACTTACGAAATCTTGTAACTGATCCTTCCTACACCTGTGCAGAAATTAAAACCATGTCACATTATCTGATACATTGCCCGTTATACACAGAATTACGTATTCGCCTGTCAAGTTCAATAAATGTACCTATTACATATGACCTTCTTCTTTTCGGTGACGAATCAAAGCCGTTTGACTTAAATAAAAATATATTCTTATCAGTTCAAGAATTCATAATTAAAAGTAAGAGATTCTGTTGATATAACAGTTGATTTTACGATATTTAACCATTTTCTAACACCCTGTCCAGTTGTAATAGCCTTTTATCTGAATTCGCCATTTCCACTTTCCAATTTTTAATTTTAATTTCAAATAAATTTATTTTCTCTTTCCATAATCAAACTTAGTCTCCTTAGCGTAGTATACTCTCTCTCAATCTCTCAGGCTCTCTAGTCTCCTCTCTCTCTCTCACTCTCCTCTCTCTCTCTCTCCTTAAAACTAAAAGCCACTCTCTCTCCGTCTCTCTTGGAATTTGATCCTCTTTCAAATCCCTTAGATCTACAATCATAGTAGTAAAACATTCATATCTCCGCATTATAAATTAATTAATCTTGTCCTGTTCATCTATCCATCTGCTTAATTCTAAGCACGAAAATTTCATTACATTACCACGTTTATGTACGACTCTGTTTTTTTTCCTTCTGTTTCTTCGTTCTTACTACTAAATGTATTCTCTTCATATTTAACTCTTTAACTTAGCTTACTAAAACACCTGGCCAATAAAAAGAATTTACATAAGCTCTAAGCTTTCTTTCTGATCCCTTTTTTGTCATATGCATTGTTACTGTATTGATGTTATATGTATGTATATTTGGCATAAATAAAATATGCTTAAACTAATAAGTATACACTATCAATTCCTCAATTTAAAGTAATTGAATTTTTAAATAAAAAATGAAAACATTCTTTCTCATCATACGATTTCTAAAATTCATTGAACACAGAGGTAAAAATCTAACGTCATGAGTTTACGTCTCTCCCAACGTTAAGGACAGTAAATCCCTACTCTATCAAAAATGAAGTATTTGAAGATCACCCACTGCCTGATGAACTCATCCAGAGTCGATCTAGCTACAAACAAGATGGCGGACAAGCTGTATGTATAGAAACTCCGTATCTCAATTTTTTTTTTTGATTATTTTTTATATATTTATTTATTCATACATTTATTTGTTTATTTATTCACTTTATTTATCAGGTTAACCCTTTTCTCACAAGCATCTCCGATTATTATTAGACTAAAGTCAACCACTGAAAGTAACATTTACTCAGACTTGTAAGCTTTTGTCGAGAACAAAATAGTGCTGTGACGCAATAAATGACGTCATATCTTGATGTAAAACAAGTATGTAATAAAATATTCATCATCTGAATGGGGATATAAATTAGCATATAGTAAAATACTGAGCTAGCGTGTTAGATATATATATGTTTTGTGTTTGAATTATCTTGTTTATACTGAGTTTTGATTATTTTATATAGTAAGACTATATTTAATTACTGTTTTATGTCTTATAAAATGCTTTTATAAGCTGTTGTTTATTTATGATACACCATTTAAAATGTGTAAAAAAAACTTACAAAAAGGGCAGTCGTACATATATAAATCTTACACAGTCTTACACCTAATATGGGATATACACCGTCAGTAAATTCCATATTCTAGAAAAATACTGGAAGATCAGATAAGTATTTTATATAGACAAACAGAATTTTATCAACAGTTATACACAAACATAAAACCAACAACATACACATTAAAATGTGTGATGGGATATTGACAGAATCAGAATGCTATAAAGCTATATTTAAAATGAAACTAAATAAATCACCAGGTTCTGACGGTTTGACAGAGTTTTACAGGCATTTTCGGAAAAAAATTAAAACAGTTATTAGTTAAAGCATTAAGTTATGGTTAGGATACGAAAAAGGTACACTGTCTCACACATTTAAAGATCACAAAGGACGGGAATACTTTCACTTATGCACAAAAAAGATAACCCAATGAAATTGGAAAACTGGCGACCTATTACATTATTAAATTATGACTATAAAATAGCAGCACATTGTTTATCTACAAGAATCAAATCAATTGCAACTATTATTTCTGCCCTTAATGAAACCATTTTGATCTGTTAATATAATTTGTTATAATATTGATTTGATTCTTATTAGAATATAAAAATTTCAGATACCAAAGTATAAATCAATAGAATGTCCAGGACATAGATACAAATCCGGTACAAATGGACAAACACGGACCTCTGGAAAATCCAAGGGAGGGTGGGATCCAGGTGCCATGGAGGAGTAGTTGGTCCCAAGCATCCCCTGTCGACCGTCACACCCGCCGTGAGTCCACAGTCAAAGTCCAATGAAACACGTGAGAAGTGTATCCTCGTCACAAATTGGTACAGACGTCTCAACAACCGCCAACGAAAAGGCAACTCAAATTTTACTTAGTGAAACAGAGTAGTCGCAAACAAGAAATAATATTTACAATATTAGATTGATCCACGATTTATTAGATAATGCAAAATATTTGAAAATTAATGGATTTATTTTATTTTTAGTATTTCAAAAAGCTTTTGACATAATAGAATTGGAGTATATGTTACAATCAATAGATTATTTAGTTTTAATACATCATTTAAAAGACAGGTAAGAACATTATATGACAATATGAATTGTAAAATGATAAATAATGGGTGGGTATCTTCCCCAATAAAAATCTCCTGTGGAATAAGACAAGCCTACCCATTATCAGCTTTACTGTTCGTTATTACAATTGAAACAATGACAGCAAGAATTAGACAAACAAAAAATATGGAGGGTATAAAAATTCATTCAAAACATAGAGAAATTCAAATTGCACAATTAGCTGATGACACACAACTCTTTCTACAAAATAAAAAAAGATATAAGGAAAGCATTAAACTTATTAGAAATTCTTGGTACATTATCAAACTTCAATTATTAATGGGTACTTCTTCATTTTTACTTTGAACATTAATACAACACTGGTATTTCGATATCAGTTGCTAATCTTTACTTTGTGCTATATATTTGTAATATTTTACATTACCTTATGCGCTGAGTTCTCTGTGGGTCGGTGGTCACATCGTGAAATAAAGTGGGAACATTCTAAATTCCTCAAAAGCTAAGATAGTCAAAGATAGTCATATTTTTATACTGGATACTCTTAGACGGATTCTGTTGTACATTTAGATTTATTATTTGGCCTTGTATGGTACCACTTTCTCTTTAGAAAATATGCGCCATTTATAAATTGGAGCTCAGGTGATGACAGAAACTATCGTCTTAGCATTATAACTTTGGAATTATTTTCATAATGTTTTAGGCAGCACCACTTTCAAATTCGGAACTTTGAAAACTGAAATAGACATCTCTTTGGTTACTCTTTGGCAGTTTTGACAATAGGTTTAGATTCAAGTTCTACCTTTTCGAATATCACATATTTCTTTCGGAATTATACATATTTATGTTTGAACTTCCAGCACAAGTGATGGAATATGATTGGCAATCGCCTTTGTTAATAATTTTTCACAAAGATGTAACTCAAATATATATAATTCAAATATATCTATATAATTGTATATTATATATATATATAATTTGTTCTATATATTTGATTCTTATATATATATATATATAAATCATATGTCCATATAAAAATATTGGATATATATAGGAGTATATATATATAGTCAAGTCCAATGTTTCCTCGTCATAATTGGTACCGTCAGCTATATTGTTGATTAGGTACAATTCTACCTCGAAATGTTCATGTATACGGAAGCAGTAGCTAATTTAGCTGATGTGCCGCAAAGTTTGATCTGTGCCTTGGAGTTATATCAGTGCTATGAGGGCTATGAGGGATAAAGTGAGATGACACCTGCCTTCATACGGCACCTTTATCCTAAGTGTCAACCACACGATTCAGGTCATATGTCAGGTGCTTAGCAAAGATATAAACTGGAATGACAGTTGTACATTTAGATTTATTAACCAAACCGGGACGCCAATTCCGCTAACGAGTCACTTAGGCAACATATTTTTAGCAGGGGAAAAAAGGTGGATCGGCAAATCCATTTTGATTAATACACATCGAGACAACATATTTATATGATGTATAACGCTACTCTTGTGAACTGATAAACTCAGATACTACTTAAATGTGAAATACCCGAGAGGCCCATAATTTTGTTCACTTGTACGGAACAGTTATAGATAGCATTTACATTAGTGTTTATCAGACCTGAATTTTTTATCAGATCTCAGAATTATTTTAAAAATGTGAGATACATATCACTGAAATTTCTGAATAATTATTCCAATCAACTCTAAAGGTACACCTTGTATAACATAGAACTTCCTCCAAAATCAACTAATCAACCGGAAGCATTTTATACAAATTTGCTAATTCGGAATTGATCAATGTGATAAACCAGATTCGGCTTACGGATTCAAACCATACAATACATGTACATGTAATCGTATTGTCTGTTGAACATCCGTTGTGTGCACATGGTTAACATTATACAGGTTTTCATTGTAACTTATGGGAGTTTTTTTTTCTGATTATTATATATATTTTCATTTAAATAATAATACCTTTACGATGATGTACGCCACACAAAACACATTTCTAGTCAAATTTGTGAAGCAAGTTTTTAATGGCAAAAGAGATAACCCGGATGCAAAGTACCCGGGATGAGACCACAGGACTTCTGCAATCAAACATTCCCGAAATATCAGTAGGTTCGAACGGGTTCGAATCCGAGTTAGAATTAGAGGTGAGAAACTTTATGATTTAAAGGGCGATGCTCTGAGCCAACTACTCGACTACGGAGGTCCCGAATAAGGCTGAAAGAAAGATAACCACATTGAAAATGTTCCACTCTGACCTTTAAGAGAACGCATGTATTTTTTTTTTTTTTTTGCTGTTACATCATCAACATACTTTTCGATTACTATTCCTAGGTAATACATTTCTTTAAAAACTCATATCTCCCCTACGCGAAATCAAACATCTACAGTATAATCATTTGACATTCCGCGAAATAGATCATTTGATATATTGTAGTGCTGTAACGAATTAGAAAGTTCAGAGACAAAGAAGTAAAAATGGCAATATCTGTTTATTGACAATTTAATGTTAAGCTAATCTATATCGCGCTTTGTATGTGAATACAAATGTAATTGTAAATAGTAATGTGAATGTGTAATTAATTAATTTGTTTATTTTTAATTTTTCATAAATGTATCTAGGTAAATGATATACCGTATGAACAGAAGCTTTAGCGAGGATTCAATTTTGCCATTATAAGCAAGGGTGTTGAGATAGCTAAAAGTAAATGTCGTTAACAATTAATTCCTCATCGTAGGTAATTATCTTTCTTTAATCATAAAATCGCTAAAATTACTTCTGGCTAAATTTGCGTCTCGCTTAAATATTCAATTATACGGTATTCTAACGCCACTTGGAATGAAATTATATCAAAATAGTTCTATTCTACTCCATATATATGCAGTATATATATTCTAATTATAATTTAAACATTATACGTATCCAAGAAGTTAAAGGTAAAATAATGATATTGAACTAGAGTCATAACTCCTTTAAAGCTGGGTCTCCGTAGACATATTTGACGCCATCTTTTGTAGTAACAGACATCACCCCGCCATTATTGTCATCTGTCTCTATTATTTGAATGACAGCTTCCATCACTGAATCCACACTGTAAGATTAAAAATGACTATAATATAAAACTGATTTTTCGAGCTCCTATTCCTTTGTACATAGCATAAGCATGATACAGTTAAACATTGTGTGTAATGTACTTTTGTCGTTAACTTTTTTTTAGAGATGATTTGTTTAAATTACGAAACGAAAACTATTAACTTCATTGTAATTTTAGTGTTGAATATATTTTGTTACATCTATATCCAGTGTGGTTCTCCACACCATTTTCATAACATTTGGTTCATTGAATTTTATAATATAATACTGAATATAATTATTCAACGTGGTGTCATACGTATTCAAACCCAGGTCAAAACTCCCGTGCAATGAATAAGTAGTATTGTCCACGATGGAATGACGTCACAAATATTCTGTGATCAACGTATGCATGGAATGTGTTTTTAACCAAAGTACTATTCATTGTCATAAATCCCTCACTTTATTTGGATCATTTCGTAGAACAGTTCAAAAGTTGTCAATTCCACGTGTACCTGATGATGTCCCTGTCTGAGTGAAACAATTTGGCGGGACGTATATAAGCAATGGAAAAAAATATATAAAAAATATTGACTTTTTATTAGTTGGTATATGAATTTTTCAACCTTTGAAAGTGATATTGAATTCTTAATAGTTGATTTTAAATTTATTTAAGTATTAACTTTAACAAATTTGCAATGTATCCGCGAACTCGGGAGCTTCATCCAGTTGATTTTGTGCGACGACATCCTTATCATGACACCGGAGAGCATTTCCGGAAGTGGGCGTTGCAGAACAAATAAAAAAAAAGGGGGGGATCAAAGTTGCTGTCTTATAAAAAAATTAAATTATTAACCTTTGAAAGAGTTATTCTGCCATCAGGTAGGCCATTTTTTACATTAATCTGACGTCGGGGCTATAATTGTTATTGTATATATTTTATATGGAGCGTAAATGTCTGTTGGAAGATTTTAAATTAATGTTAAAAATATTTGAAACCTACGGATTGACAAAAGACGGGTCGTAAATGAACGGGGAGGTGTCCTCCATCTCGGCTTTCGTCATTCCCTCCGTTGTTTCAATCTGTTTCCCCATCCCTGTCGCTATCATGTCAGGGCAGAGACATACAAACTTCATTCCCGTCTTCCTAACCTCTGCCCGTGCCTGTAAATACAATTGACAGGTTTCAGGTGGTGAGGTCTACCTTTTCCCACGTAAAATTATAGTTTGATAAATACATGATGCGGTGAACACAACTAAATTTAATGAAAACTATATCGATAATTAAACAGTTATAAACCGGCATTTTTATGTTGGTTTATATACCATGTAGTAAAATTCATATCACCTGGCGGGATGGAGTCTCATGAAGGTTTTCATGTCCAGTTTAAATTTTAGTAATGAAGTACAATGACATTATTACACTGGTAAGAGTTATTGTTACTTCTTGTCACTAAATCTGAGGGTATGCTTTTTCCCGTGACGTTTGCTTGTCATAACCGAAAAATGAGTAGAACCGTCCATATGATAAACAGAAGGTTGTTGATATATAGCGCGGAATGACACTAATGAATATGATAGTAGAAGTATTCATTTGGCTATACCTAAAAAAAACCTAACACTTCTGACACCCCTAGATTGGTTATAATTGACTTGGAGTTAACACTGATTTTTGTGTTTGGTTTTGATTGCCTATCAAACACAGAGAGAGAGAGAGAGAGAGAGAGAGAGAGAGAGAGAGAGAGAGAGAGAGAGAGAGAGAGAGAGAGAGAGAGAGAGAGAGAGAGAGAGAGAGAGAGAGAGAGACACTACGTACTGCAAATGTTCTACTTGCTCCAATTATTCCTGATTTAGTTGCGCAGTAAACAGGTCCTATGTATATCGGAGTCAGTCCTATAATAGATTTCAGGTAGATACGTCAATCTTATTCCACGTAAACTTATGCCTTTGGCAAATACTTGTCGAATTGAAAATCACTACACTAATTCAAAAACATTACGCTAGATAAAAGATTGTAGCGCGTTGCATTAAAACAACAAATCAATTAGATTATCACAATGAAATATATTTCATGACACATATTTTAAAAAGCAATGATAATTTTCATTTTCATACCTGCAATATGTCATTCTCTCTTTCTTCTAATTCGTTTCTGGGAATGTTCAAATTTTGCAAAATAATGTCATATTTACTTCTCTCTCATGTATACGGGCAAACGTGTAAATATTAAATGGCTACCAATAATTTCAAATATACAATACAATGTAATGACATTTTGATACCTGCTATAGAAGAAATATTTAGCACAACTCCGCCCTGACCACCATTTTGTACACCCATGTAGTCGTCTGCGAGCTTACATCCATCAATTAAAGCAACCTGCAAAATAGTGATGACACACACTTTTTAGCAGGTCAAATATGTGCAATGACCCATTCTTGATAATACAAAATTGTTCAGTAACAATTAGTTATGAAAACAGTAAATAGTTTGGAAATCTCAATATCATGCATACTTTCTGGTATATTTTGTATTTAAAAAAAATCAATACAAAATGGCGAATATTATCTGTAACGTACATTAAATTGAGGGAGTTTTTGTAAAATGAAAAATACGTCCGTGAAATGCCAACGTTGCGATGATATTTACAGGTGGCTATGAACACCGACTAATGTCCGATTGGTTTAAAAATTAAAACTAGTACTAGGTAACGCAATGAAATAAAAAGGAAGAAGTAGATATGGATAACTGGAATTCAAACTCCATTAGAACACTACAAATCAGATATACAAATGGTCTCCACATGACGAACAGTTGCGAATCACAAATGGGAGTGGAACCAGGTATCCAGAAAGAGTCAGCGTCTGTTGTTAGCATGCCGCACCCATCGCAAATACCAGATGAAAACCTCTCGAGTTCGGTGAAAAGGTCAAGTCGGTGAAGTTTTCTTTAGTTAGTTTTAGATATGATTGGCGAAAGGGAGTCACTGTATATGGCTATGTCCAAGAATACTATCCAGCATTCCTGAGGGAGGGGGACTTCATATTGTTTAACAAGATCCCCGTATCGCCCTTAAAGCTTTTATAGTGACGATTTCAAACAACGTAACCTTGTGTAAGTAGTTTGAATCTCATAATAAAACATTCATAAGAGGGGCATGCACTGGCAGAACGTTTATTAATAGTTAGGAACGAATAGTTCGTTATATGGAAATCGAAATCGTCCCTCTTATCATAAAGGAAAATGTGAAATTGACCGTCCTTCCCAATCGACAGGAGTAAATCTAGGTAAAAAACAATTGTAAATAACGTACTAGAACCCGCGGTGCAATAGGAAAATATTATATGTAAAAGTGTTTGACATAAGGCCACCCTGCAGATAATATACATATATATTTGTAAATAAGGATTTCTGGAAAATTCAAAGATGGAAAACAAGTGCCAAAGATCCATGGAAAATTCCCGCCGACCATTCACAACCTCCGCAACTCCATAGTGAAATCCAATAACAAATAAAGATTCAACAACTGCTTCCAAACAAAATAATCGACATTTTATTTAGTAAAACGTACCAAGTTTACATCCACACATTTTCGCCAGCTGGGACCTTCTGCTAAAATACCAGCATTGTTGACCACAATGTCGATATGACCAAATCTCTCTTTTGTCTTGTGGAATACCTCTGGAGATGGAAAAGTTACAGTTGATTATCCTTCGAAAGAATTAACAATATCAATTTCATAAAGTGAAAATACGAAACACCCATAATTTGATGTTTCTGTCATTCTCGTAGTCTGCATTTGTTGAATTCTCGAGGTCAAATGTGTTTTTGTATTTACTTAATCATTTTGGATTATGTGTTTAACTCTAGATATTTTTGTCTATAACGGGAGTTTAAGAAAATCACACAACTCTTCTGTACATGTGTTAAATAATCCAAACTGGCCGCATCCCCGTTTAAGAATTTTATGATTAATTAAAAAGAAAAAAAGAGCAACATTTAAATTGAATAATCAAAATACCATTGAAGACGTGGTTTTGATGTGATTTGATGTGCCCCAAAGGCAATGATTAATCATATACATTTAAAGGAGCATTAGCAGTGTTTACCAAAAAAAAAAAAAAAAAAAAAAAAAAAAAAATAAAAGAATTTTGATTTTTTTTTCTACTTTTACAACATGTACTTAATTTACAATAACAAATGGGAGCTATACACAGGCATAAAATAAATATATATATATTTATATTTCTAAATATTTTGTGGAAATAAGGTCACAAAATATATAGCAATGTGAGAATTTCTATGTTCTTGTATTTCTCTTTTTTGTTACTGTATACCAATCAAGTGGTAAAAAGGGAAAGATATTGTCTTCATTTTCTTTAAACGCAGTTAATGCCCCTTCAAGTCACTTCCATGACCGAACGCTTTGAGTACAATCTTTCAAAACATGCAGTTTTCACCTTTAATCAGCGCAGATTTTAGCATAGCTGCAATCAAAACATTTAGAGAAAGGTTTATTTGTGTTGAATGCCAATAATCTCTTCGCTAATCATTACACGGAATGGTATCCCTTCTTTCTACCTTTGTACTAGCCACCACAATATAACTGGTAACTAGATTGGTGTTGCGTAAAACGCCGGTTAAAACAAAATATTAGATATTGTCTTACCATTTAAACGTTCGTGAATTGTTATATCACTCACAACAAACATAATATTGTCATTTCCATATTTTGACTGCAACTCTTTCAAAGTATTCTGTCCACAGGCGTCATTAATGTCACAAAAACACACCTGAAATGACAAAATGTAAATGCATTATAACTTTTACTATTGAGTGTCCTGCTGAAAGCTATCTAAATTACACATACTGTACAATGCAATCTATCTATCTATCTATCTATCTATCTATCTATCTATTTTATATATTTATATCTATCTATCTATCTGTCTATCTGTCTGTCTGTCTGTCTGTCTGTCTATCTATCTATCTATCTATCTATCTATCTATCTATTTATCTATTTTATATATTTATATCTATCTATCTATCTGTCTATCTGTCTGTCTGTATGTCTGTCTATCTGTTTATCTATCTATCTATCTGTCTATCTATCTATCTATTTTATATATTTATATCTATCTATCTATCTGTCTATCTGTCTGTCTGTCTGTCTGTCTGTCTATCTATCTATCTATCTATCTATCTATTTATCTATCTATCTATCTATCTATCTATCTATCTATCAAGGTATCGATTTATTGAACTTATGTAGTAAAAACGTATTCAGTGACGATATCGTATCATCTATATAATGTCATGGAAACAATACGTTTTTATCAGGATATTTACTATATAGTATTAATATAACAGTGAGGTCGATGCATTACATATCAAGTGAATAAATGCATTGTTATTTGGATATGCAACTAATTTTTGTCATTCTTTGCACAATAGTTATAGGACAAAACCATGCGTTTAATCCAATATGTACACATTTTATCTATAGATTAGTTCACCTCCAATATCTTACCTTGCATCCTTTCGCTAGCAATACAGCACAGATATTTTTTCCTAAACCCTGGGCTCCACCCGTCAACAAAACCACTTTGTTTTTCAAATGCATGCTCTTAGATTCTCCTGTTATCAGAATTCTGCAACAGAATGAAAATAACCATTGATAAAAAGTAGTAATATATATATATTCCTATACGGGTGCGTAATATATATACGTATTTTCCATGTTAGATGTCTTACTTTTCATGAAGGGTTAGAGTGATATTTTTCTATGATCTATACCCACTTAGTCCGACGTTTTTGTCAAGGAATTCCTGTCACATATTTGTCAAACGTACAGCTAACTTCACACGCATCAATGAACACGTTATGGACTCCGGAGTTTATTCCTTGAGTGATATATAGAATATATAGAAAGCTCAAATCAATAATTGCTATAGTATATCACCCGATCGAAACGGTATTTCATTTTCAAATAGGTTTTCTTAATTAACCTTCATTGTATCTATATGTGTTGTAGATATTATCTTTGTATTCATGATACTGATTACCTTCTGTCAAGGTGTTGTCCAGATACATCTGATATTTATCTTTAATATACTGGTTGAGTGGTTTGGTTCCATTCCATTGATTTTTGCTGAATGTAGTGTCTCTTTGATGGCATTCAATTTGAGGCCTAGGTAGACCATAGTATTATTTTAGCCTATTCTAGACCTACCCCTTCCATATTCTGGTGGTGTAAGTAAAGCTGAAACTATTTTATTTAAAACACATATTCAAGTTATTACAAACAATTATTAAACGTATCACAAGCAATAACTATGCAGAAGTTGATAGCAGGAATGATTATTCTGATTATAGTAAATAGACAAATATTAAACATATGTCGAATCTACACCTTAACTGCGACTTTCGTAATATTAATTACCACCGTCGTTCATAATGTCATTGATATAAACAGCATGAAACTAAGAAGATCCTAACGGTGGGCATATTGTCCGATTCATATAAGATGCATGGGGTCGAATAACCTTTTGATTACCGTACGGATGATTTTACTCACTTTTCAGTTATTGCAATGTGTACGGGAAAAACGTTTTATTTACTGGATATATCGCTTATGTATGGTGGCAAGTACTCTTTTCGGTGTAATTTTAATATCAGGCTTTATTGCCTGAAATTTAAACTCGTCCATATAAAGACTCCAAATACCAGGTTGCATGCATTTTAGCATATATATATATTGCCTGAATATTACAAACCGTATCGAGCCGGCCTACTTCACCCGGTAGTGCTCTCGACTCTTGATCATGCGGTCGTGAGTTGGAGTTCAGCCGGCGGCAGGTCGGATATCTGTCTTTCGGATAAGATAGTGAAATCCGAGGTCTCGTGTCATAGTAGGTGTCGGCACATTAAGGAACCCTCAGTGCTCTTTGCTGTAAGTTCCGAGGATAGTCCAACATTTGAAGCCCTTCACAGGCATTTGGTGACGTCTCAATATGAGTGAAAGATTCTTAAGTGGAACTATAACCAACAATACAACAACAACAACATCAACCCGTATCTTCTTTAGGGGTATCAATGACAAATCTGACGACTTTGATATCATCCGAAAAACTGCGTTCGACTTCCTCATGCATCTTAGGAGACGTTTTGCACCAATCTGTTCGGTTAGAAATTACAATTGTACAACTTATATATTGACTGCAATCGGGTCAATTATTATCTATGGAATCGCATTCATTCATATCCACTGAGATCATACTCATTGGGAGTCATTGTGACCTCGTTATAGTCGATAAATAGTACATATGTTCTTACTAATCGTGTTAAACAGCTCATAGTTAATTCAAACACATTAGACTGAAGAAGCAAATAATATTGCTAATATCTATTTTCTTTATTATCAAGTTATCATGAACTACTGTATACAGAATAATTTTCGCTCCGTTTTATTTTCGCCCCTTTCATTCGCATCGTCAGTGGGCTATTTAAACGGTTTGTCTTGTTCTGTTTTATTAATTGCAAAGAATTTCATTTATAAATAAAATAAAATTGCTTGAAAACCTTTAATTTAATCATGCAGAAAGAAGACATGCCCAAGTATTAATTCTTAAATAAAATCGATGAAATCAAATCATATTTAATCGCTTATTGTTACCAACACATTTTCTCAATGGAGTCTAGGCGAATTTAAAGCGGGACGACACTTTTGCAAGTTTAGTAGGGCGAAAAATAAGGCCTGGGCGAAGATAACCCTGTATAGAATATATATATATATATATATATATATATATATATATATATATATCTGATAGAGTATATACTAATATAGTATCTGAGATATATATATATTATATATCTAAATATAGTAGGTATAAATCGAAAAAAGGATCTCTATTCTAAAACCAAGGTATAAATCGAAAAAAGGAACTAAGGAAAAAAGTATACAATATATGTATTAAGTTTTCTCAATTTTTCTCTATGTATGTGTGGGACCTTCCAAGACACTAAACACACTTATAACAAAATAATAATGATGACAAAATATATACTGTATAGTTGTTTAATTCCAACTTAATTTCAATTTAATTTCACTTAAACGGTGGCAGCAAGTATTTAACCAAAATAAAAGGCTGGCGGTGCTATGCTGCAACAATATTGCGGTACTGTTGTAGCACTATTGCGGCAACATAGTGCCGCAAATTTGCGGCAATATCGTTTTTCGTATGCAAATTAGTTTCCCGGGACTATTTTGCAGCGCTATTTTGGCACCATCTGGCAGGGCTATTCTGGCACTATCCTTTGGCGCTATTCTGGTACTATTTGTTATTCATGACACATTCATATTGACATGTAATGATGTGTAGCAAATATTCAAATGTTACTTTACACTGTAAAAAGAGATATGTCTTCTATTAATGTAGTAACATGCATATTTAAATTGTACTGAAATGTTTACAATAATATTACATGTATATGTACCCGTAGAAACTTGAAATATCCATTGATTTCCACCATAAGTTTATGAACCACATGCAAATAGCTCTCAATCAAAACATTTCATCTTAACATTATTACAACACTGGATTTTTACTACATGTATTAGGCACCAGTTTAGTTACATATTGGCAAAATAAAACTTTTACTGCATTAAATGGCAAATATTACATTCCATTTCCATCAAACAAAACTCTGATCACTGGAATCCATACCTCTTCCTCACTGTTTCAACTTTTAAATTTAGTTTAGTCACCATGTGATCAGATATGCATTTGATCAGCAGCCTTTAATTTATTCGTCAGATATAATACATAATAGCAGAATGAACTACAAAATATGTTTAATGTTCTGGCACAAATATGGTGCTATGCATTATGTAAGCAGTTTAAGAGCCAGCAACCCTTTTCACAAAAAATCTTAAGATTATTCTTAAGATAAAATCTTACGAGTATCGTAAGATGAATCTTAAGTCATTTTCACAAAAGCTATCGTAAGATTTAATTTTCCTCTTAAGATTTAATCGTAAGATAAAATCTTAAGTTTTTCTCTTACGATTAAAGTAAGCATAGCAACGACGTTTCACTTTCGATTCGCATGCGCATACAATATTTCCTGTAAGGCGTCACATGCATTTTAGTTGATGTATTTGCACTGAATATAATCCAGAAAAGACAAATATTTGGGTGTAAATGAAATTCAATTAAGTTTGAATAATGATTAAATAAAGTTTCACAAAGCTCTACTTACATTTTACTCCAGCCTTTGGAAATTACACAATACCAGTGTATTTGTTTGTGTTTTACATGTATGTTATCTAGATCTATACGCCATCAGTAAATTATATGTTTGTAGGCTATTTCGTAATTAAAATGTGTGTGTTGTGTAGGCTTCATGTTTGCGTTTTAGATATTCATATAATGTGTTCACTTTTAATTTTTAAAATTTTAAATTTATCATTGAACTTTATTAAATCTATCAATTTAAAATTGTTCACAATATAAACAGTACTTTCTTCGTGAAATAGCCAGTAGTAAATTATTTATACGATGTCGTGTGTTTATGTTTTTATATCTAATTGTATTTCGTAAAAATTTGTTTTTTTTACATTTATTTTACATATCCATTTAGATACACAATTATACTAAATTGTTATAGAATACAAGCCTCAGTGAACATGTTTTAGGTTTAAAATTTTTGGATAAATTGTGAAGCAATAATTCGTTTGAGACTATTGAGACTTTGAAAAAAATAAATCTAGAAATTCGTAAGCTTCCAGACACGATCTAACGGCAAGTTCGGTGTCCCATTGTTAATATCAAAGGGATTATTTCATAGCAAACGGGCCTATAGGGTATCCTTCCCTGGTGTAGTTTTACAACCCCCGTCATGTCGTTTTGAAGCTTGTAGACAATAAATTATGACCTGTTTATCTTTAAAAAGTATCACATCGCATTAGCGGATAAAGAAAATTTGTAAAAGTAGTGCCGATGGTGATATGGGATTATTACTTTTTAAAAACTGTCGTGTACCACTTTTATATAATGTATATCTCACCAGAGCTAAACCAAGAATTTAAAGGGGGAGGCACAAGTCTTGATATTGTTGCTAAACGGAGGGAGTCGCAAAAATTATGTTTTTTTTTAATAGAGAAATTGAAGTTGTTACACCTATTTTGCAAACTATAGGGATCGCATTTCGTAATGGGCTCGGGTTTTTTTTCAGAAAAAAAAGAAATTTAAAGTCAGTAGACGCCCTTTTCTACATTCAGACACGACAATAGGGCCTATGCCTGTTAATCCGCCAATAAGTCAAATTGAATACCTTTCTCAAAAGAAGATAACTGATTCAGCAAAAAAAAAGGTATATTAAAAATCGAGCTAGTAAATTCATTTTAACTAAGTTTTGAGAGTCTCACGGTTTTTTTTTATTTTAACTAAGGTTTGAGAGCCCTACCGCCCCTCTAACTTTCAGCTTGGATCGACCTGTTACATGACGTCAGAGTGCGTGACTTTAAGAACGCTAGGATTTGGTACTGATGTAAACAATAGTGGCTGGGCTAGCAAATTTTAATTTTCTTGACTAAATCTATCATTATAGATCTATTAAAGGATTACAAAAGGTATGCACATGTTATCTTATCATGACAACGATATAGACCTAGATTTCTATTCTAGATCTAAATCATTGCTTTTTTTCTGATTCACGGATTATGTGACGAGGACAGTACAGTATGGTGGCTTAGATCTTCTGTAGTTTCAACACAACGTAATCGGTCTAGTCCTAGATTTATTAACCTACTAAATACAAAATGCTCTCTGTATATGGGGAGGATTTGCATGATATTTTTCTGTGCGCCTTTCAATTAAATCTCTTGTTGTGTCCGCTAAGTTCACGATGCAGTGACTCGGGAAAAGGCAGCGAGCTAACGGCTGGTCAATATTTAGTGACTCGTACATCTATCTATACTCAGATTTTATTGTTAAAAATACGTTCTCTGCGAATAGCTATTCCGTTAATCATATCAAACAACATATTAAATTCATCTTTTTTTTCTATGGAGACACTTACGATTATGTTGATAAAATCTTAAGAGTAAAAATTTCTCTTAAGTGTGGGTGATAGCTCTCTTAAAGTTATGACAATTTTTTATCTTAAGATTCACTTAAGATTTTTCATGAAAACCATAACAATCTTAATTTTACTCTTAAGTGTAAAAGTGATCTTATGATTTTTTGTGAAAAGGGCTGCAGAATAGTGTCAGAATAGTGTCAGAATATTGCAGCTAGCGGCGCTATCCTGCACTATTCTTGCATTATAGTTCTGGCACAATGATTGATGTGCTGCAATATCGACGCAACGTTTAGATTTTTGTAAGGGAGGAGGGGCATTTACTATTTTTTGTTTTTCATTTTTCCCCTTTTCACTACTTAGATTGATATACAATAAAAAAAACTGTTATACAGAGGTATAAAAATTTTCGAATTCCTATATATTTTGTGACAATTTATTTGTATATGAATACCACACTGGATCTGACCTTATTTTCACAAACTATATAGGTATATAAGACTTTTTTCTTGTGCATAGCTCTTACATGTTATTTTACATTTACAAGTACAGGAAGTAAAAGTACAAAAATCGAAATATGTTTTGGTAAACACAACTAACGCCCATTTAAAGGGGGAGAGGGAATCCGGTCACAATACGACTACCGGTCAACATCAGGTTCACATTTTTATTTTCACTAAATCTGATTAGGTTCCAGGGTTGATTAAATTTCTTCATCATCGTAAAACCAAGGTCCGGATTTGCTTTGCTCTTTCTACCCGTGGTATAATGCGACCGAAATCCCTCGGTAGCTAATAAATATTTATGAGGAGTAGATGTTATCCACTTTATCCAATCACAGTAGTTGTGATCGACAAAAGAAGTTACCGCATAGCCTGTTGACCCAATACAATTTTGCAATTGTTCTAAAACGATAGAAACGATATCGTCTTGAGCATTATAACTTTGGTATTATGTTTATAATATTTATAACCACTAGGTCGTTGCCACTGCTGGTGGACCGTTTGAGTCCCCGAGGGTATACATAAACTTAGTATTTCGGTACAAGCTGTTCATCTTATACTAAAGTAATATTTGGCACTGATAACACCATTAAAATTCGAAAATTTTCTAATGCTGAGATAGTCATATTTACAGTGGTTACTCATAGAAGGATTTCGGCTATACTTTTAGAGATATTTGGCCTTGTATGATACCACTTTCTCTTTAGAAAATACGCATACTTTTCAAATTGGAGCTCAACTGATGAAGTCTAATTGACAGAAACGATATCGTCTTGAGCATTATAACTTTGGTATTATGTTTATAATACTTAAAAGCCTCGATCTGATTGATTGACGACTGCAAGCAATGTTTACTCGTTTTGGCTGATGCTTCAAGAATAATAAATATATGTACGAGCGATTCCAATGGCATGAGACCATGGGTAGTGAAGAGCAGATCGATTCCAGACCGTGGTTTTATAACAATGAAATTCCTTGCACAATATCTACAGCTCTTAAAATATCAATGGCATTTCCATAAACATGCATTGAATATCTCTTGTGTATGCATATTTATTGATATAAAAATAGAATGCCTTATCGAGTTCACATTCAATTAATCAAATGATGTGTAATTTCATATGTTATCTCTTGGTAATGTCATGATTCAAAATATCTTTTCAGTGTTAAAAATTTTATTCCAAATGTTAAATGAATGACAATATATCTTACAATTGTTGCTTCTGATTTAGTTTGGAAATAATTTGAACTCTTCAAAATGCCCATTCATTATGATGTCCTTAAATCATTAATTGAAATTATTATTGATGCAGGTCATTCAGGTGTAAAAATTATGATTAGAGACATCATTTAAATAAATTATACATATTTTCCTTTTTACTTATTTAACGCCTCGGTCTCGCTTTCATTAGAAAGAGGCAAAAAAGCATCGTCCTCGAGTTCATGACAAGAAGGTAACAATTCATCGTTCAAGACTTCAGGGGAGGGGGGTAGATGATCATATATATTTTCACTCTGACTTCTGACTATGCGGGACTTATATTTATTTAAATGATCATAATCACTTTCATTGCATTCTTGAAACGTTTCATCTTCAATTTCTTTACTGACTAGGTCTTCCATAAACTCAAAAGGTTGTGCAGTGAGTGTCCTTTTTTCAAGAATGTAATAATTATTGGATGTTGCGGGATTGGATTCAGCTGTTGGCGGCCTGTCATTGACTTCAAACATAAATCTGTCTGTGTTAAACTGTTTTTCGAGAACAAAATAATTATCATTGTATGGGATATTGTATTCTCCGGAAACAACTCTATGTGCAGCACAACCCTGTCGATCTTCATCATATACACCAAAGTCATCACATATCACTTCATCTATACTAAAATACAAATCATTGTCATCATTATCTTCACTGGACATGGTTGGTGAGATCTCAGCCGTTTTAATTTGGTTATCTTCCTCGACAGAAGGCCCTACACGCATCAGAGTATCCGACCCTAAACTATGAACTTCCATAGTGTCACTACGGTCTGTACTACAATTGTTGTTTTTAGTTGTCTCAAAAAGTCTTCCATTGAAAGAGGGCGGGACATTATCAAACTTGATATCGTTCCTTTCATACACAGAATTGGTTACTGTTTTATTCAGTCGTTGTGGTATTCCTATTTGTCTTTGTTTTTGACACCTATATATCAATTGAAAATAACATGATGCATATTTCATACGTTTTAGAAGATATATATATATATCCATGATATCTCGAAATATTAAGGACGGTCCTCTAAATAACGAGATTCTAATATATATATATATATATATATATATATATATATATATATATATATATATATATATATATATATATATTCTCAGAAAAGGAAGAAAAGGAGAGAGAGAGAGAGAGAGAGAGAGAGAGAGAGAGAGAGAGAGAGAGAGAGAGAGAGAGAGAGAGAGAGAGAGAGAGGATATCTCGAAATATTATGGACGGTCCTCTAAATAACGACATTCAAATATATATATATATATATATATATATATATATATATTCTCAGAGGAAACAACACTAAGTGGAGAGCAAGATAAGGAGAGAGAGAGAGAGAGAGAGAGAGAGAGAGAGAGAGAGAGAGAGAGAGAGAGAGAGAGAGAGAGAGAGAGAGAGAGAAAATTGTGGATAAAACAACACACCTGGTTCTTCTTAATAACAGTATGACGAGCAGAATGAAAAATAAACCAGCAATAACCAGCGTTGTGTTCACTGCAAAATTAGCATTATTTGTAATCAGAAACAGAAGTGATATATATTTGATATATATATCAAGCTACAATATATTTCATATTATTGATATGTCTAGTTTCAGAAAAAATTATTTGAACTATTTATACTATACATATATATTTTGTTTTGATATGACATGTACAATCACCACAATGTTAAACATAAGGAAATTTAAGAAAACTATACACAAACATGATAAACACTGGAGAAAGACTGTAAGAAAAGGAATCATTAAAGTGTCGGCATCTTCGTATGGTCTAACAAAACCCAAGGGGTCAAATACAAATCAAAACAAATTAAGAAATATTGGTCAAAATAGGAAACAATTTAACTCTTTCATCCCTAAAAACACATTTAGACTGGCCTAATTTATTGATTTACAAAAGAGTCCATTGTTTTTCAGGGGCTGATTCGTTAACCACAACCTTTTAGTATGCAGCACTGGAGTCATCATGGTTATTATAAACATGGTGGTCATGTCACCGGTCAATGTTTTTGAACTTTTTCTGTTAATGTAGTTAAAAAAACTTGGAACTATCAACTTCTAAATTTCATATTGTACGGGATGTGATCTCAGGGCCCCAACCTCGACACATCTCTTCACCTATATGTTCTGGGCCAAAAAAAAAAAAAAAATGTTTTTGAACTTCACCTTGACCTTCACAGTTGATATCGTGTTTTTTTCAATTTTCGTCATATTTAAAAATTATCCTTACCGTTAAAGTTTTGACTTTCAGCATTAATATATTTCAATACAAATAAACCAGATATTAAAATATCGCTTCAATGACCGAATTCTGAAAGTGTTGTTACAAAGAATGAATGGTGTAAAATACAAACCAATGATTCTATCTGATGCAAACGAAATATCACGTGATTTTTCTAAGATTCCCGGTGTAGATATTAGAGTATATTGTGTAGAAATGACATTGTCATTAGAGGTTTTCATATGTGTGTTTACGATAACAGAATTAACGATACTTAATGTCTCATTATCATCATCATCTTCATCATCAATATCATCATAATCATCATAACTATCTTCCTCCTCCTCCTTCTCCTCCTCATAATCATCATCATCATCATCACCATCATCATCATTATCATCATCATCATCATCACCATCATCATCATCATCATCAATATTTCGGTTGTTGCTGCTGTTGTTGCTTTTGTTCCATTCATCGTCGTTACTTTCATCACTGTTTTCATTGTAAGTGTCATCATCATTATATTTATTGTCAGATGTTACGTACTGTTTGTTACAGATGACGTCCTCATCACGTTTTATACCCGTTATGCTATCTGTATAAAATAAAAATGTAATACATCTTAATAGACTCTCGCAGTTCAGATTAACCCTTTCACCCCTCAATAAATGAGCGGTATGTTCTTTCATAATGTTTATGACCAGTCTATTATAGTATGTAGGGTTGAAAGGGTTAATAAAGTTATAATCCTTATAAAAGTTATCATTATTCTGTTTGTAAGTATTTTTCAAGTAATGCACATTTATCAAACCTATCAATATTGTTGATCTAAAGGTTTAATAAATGCTTATATTTGACAGCTATAGGACATTGGTGGGTCTCCTAAATGATCGGTGAGTAATGTCCAGTCTGAATATTTAACCTTGCACACCATAACGGGGGCTAGTCTAAGACAACGTAAAAGAGCATACCATTTAGATCCATAGGGGTCAAAGGGTTAAACTAGGAAAGTCAACGTCACCTGCTACTTTGTCAGATAGTTCGACATGCTCAGTAATTCGTCTCTCTGTCTGTCTCTCTGTCTCTCTCTGTCTGTCTCTTTCTCTCTCTCTCTCTCTCTCTCTCTCTCTCTCTCTCTCTCTCTCTCTCTCTCTCTCTCTCTCTCTCTCTCTCTCTCTCTCTCTCTCTCTCTCTCTCTCTCTCTCTTACTATATATATAGATCAATTCTCAGTTCTGCGAACGTTTAGATTCCAAATATTTACCCATTTTGAAATACTAATCTGATTCTTAGTGACTTTTTATGTATTTTATTACCTGTTTCACAGAGTGAAGAAAATCTGTTATCATTGCGCCAAATATACTCCGTTCTAAGCAAATCGTCATCTATAAGAGTCATCGTGAATACTTGTACTGGATCAATTGATTCTCCGTGGTACTCTTATAACAATGATAACAAATAATGACATATCAATAAATATTGCTCTACTGCAAGCTGATTGATCTCACAAAGTGTGTATATAAAGTCGTCACTGTGCAACATTGGTAGTCTTTAAAAAATTAGTCTTTAAAAAATAGTAAAAAAAAGTTTCACTGAATGAATTTTTACAGAAACAAATAATTTAAGGAAAATACCAATTACTCAAATTTACCAATTTATGAAAGATAATTTGATTTACGTAAACTCACGTGAAAGATTCACGTTATATTCAAGTACAAATGAACTGTGTTAGTTGAAACAGAGGGCAGATACGACCTGATTGTCACAAAAACCCGTTTTCTTGCAAAACATACCTTTGTCAAGTATAAATCTATCTGAGCGGAAAATCCCTGTCCAATACGTTCTGTTTTTAGTTAGATTTGAACAATTTTTGTATCCGTTGTTACCATTAAAATATTTTTTGTAATTAAGTAAGCGGCATGTGTTGCTTGCAACTGACCATTTCCCCTGTGCTTCAGTCGTCTTAGTTTTAGCTGAAAATGATAATAACTAAATTGATAAAATAAAAATAAAGTATTCATTAGTTCAGAAGGTAATACGTTATAAACTGAAGACGTGTGCATTATATATATAAACATGAGACATAGTTTTTCACAGTAATGTGGTTTTTATTTTGATAATAAAAGCATTCATTTCAGGTAACATTAAATATCGGCCAAATTTCTTTTAGTGATCTGATGTTTTTATTTATATAAATACTACAATCACATACAGATCACGCAATAATAGCTTTACTCCACCGGACAGCAACGTAGATACTCTGAACTCAGATTTGCTTTTATTTTAGGTATTTAAATGAGCATTGAAAAACAAATATTTCACCAATACTTACCAATAAAAATCACATCCTGTATTTAAAATGTAAATACAAAATACATATAGAAATAGGCCGACATTAACTTACGCCGATTATTGTGTGGGGCCGAGATTGCTGAAAGACCGATCACGTGAAGGACCGAGACCCCCGACCCAATTACGAAGCACATTTGATTTGAGTTTATCTAAAAGGTCATTGCATACTGAAAAACAGCCTGATTTTTTATGGTACTGGAAGACTTAAATTCTAATAATTTTTTTCAACAAATAACTACAAAAAGAAGACGCTTTACACTGTTTAATCTGTTTCATAATGTATTTGACACACATTTTATCATATTTTCCTCTATATGTCATGGGACAAATATCACCATTGTGACAGCTTATATCGCTTTAATGATAGTTTCAGAGGTTAGGACATGTATTGATTTTATATATACCGGTACTCTTAGAATAATGTTCTTTTTCAATCATCATTCATGTTTAGGTAGGGGCCTTTGTTCACAAGTGGTTACAGTACCACACATTCGTTCCAGTGGTCAAGTGGTTACAGCATTACACTAAATGTATTTTAAAGCTTACAGTGAAACCTGTATATAACAACCTCCTTAGGGACACAAGAAAACCGGTCTTTATAGGGAGATGGTCTTTATATTGGTTTGTACACAAATGGTACTAAAACGTATTAGGGATAAACTTCCCAATAATTTCATATTAATTTTTGTATTACAAATACTTAGTAGCAACAAACTCGTTCTGTTCAAAATGATTCTTATATATATATATATAAATTATAAAATATATAAATTGTTTTGGTTTTGTTAGGTTATTTAATATATATATATAAATCATACATCGTAAAGAATTATCGTGTATATATATATATATATATATATATATATATATATATATATATATATATATATATATATATATATATATATATTAGATAATCTAACAAAACCAAAATAATTTCTATAGCAAAATTCGAATTTGTCGGCGGAATACTGGTCTTACCAAAGTATCTCTAAGCCAATCCATTGTGATAATATTCTCTACGGAAACAGCTCCGACATCCACGAATCTTAATTGTTCTAAGAATAAATATAAAGTCCCTCTGTTCTTACTCTTTTACGTTGTTTCACTGAAAACTTCTATTTGATTTCCCTTCTCTCTGAACAGAAACCCGGTTATAGGAATGATGCATAAAAGTATGCCGAATAAGAATGTGAATGTTGAAAGTACTCTAAAATGTAATGAAGACATACCAATAGAAGTTCTAAGACCATTAGAATACGACAAATTAGTCTCAACCCGAAGAACAATTGCAATCCCAAAAGGGAATGGGGAAGGTGTCCGGAGGTGCTAGCATGCCACATCCGTTGCAAATGTTCCATGGAAACTTTTCGAGTTCGACGAAAAGGTCAAATTAAGTGAAAAATTCAATGTCGGTAAAAAAGTAGATACAACAACGGTCTCAACTCGAAGAACAATTGCAAATACGGGATATAAAAAAAAACAAAAAACGGGATGGGACCAGGCGGCAGAATGGTAGTCAGCGAAAAAGAAAAAGAAAAGTTCAGCTTGACTATGGACCCTGCTTGTAAAACAAATGGTTAAAAGCCATGTATATTATTAGAATAAACTTGTAAGCTGTAACCTGTTGTAACCGATAGTTTTAATTAGCCATTGAAAATTAAATTATCTTACGCAGATATACGTATGGATATTTTGGGTTCATCATTAAATGTCGCCGAACATATTCTGGTTTGTTTAAGCTATGAAGGTTTAATAAGTAATTCCACTCGACAATTTTTTGCAGTCCCCCAGATTCAAATGGAGTTTTCGGCTGTGGAGCGGAAACAAGCAGGACTGACAAAGCAGGCTACCAATTTATAAGTTAAAAATACATCGAGGCGTCACAGCGTCAATTATATCGCTAGAAAAGCTTCCTCTTAAACAAAGCATTTTAAAACACTTTTTGAGCGATTTTTACACATGGAAAAAGTCAAAACATTATCAGCGTAGAGTGATACAGAGTAGGTTAAAGCATGAATGTTTTGGCGCAAACTAATCACGAAACTTTGCGTATTCAAGTTAACGAACAATGCCAAAAATGACACATTTCATAGGAAAAATACGACTAAACTAGATTTTTCCTCACGTGCCCAAATCTAGATTGTAATTGTTTCCATAAGTCTACAAAGTTTCATGGCTATTTGTGAGCCGTTTCCGTATCCAAAATCGCAATAATATCCGCTATTAGATTTTTAGTCGTGAAAATCTGTTGTTCCATCAAATTAACTTGCATTATGGTTCGTTTATATCTAAATTTTACTTATATAACCAAATTTTGGAATGTAAAGGTAATGCATTTACATACCGCAAATATAATGATATTTCGCATCACAATTCCTTTCTCTGTATGACAGCTTGTATTCATTGGGTCCTTTCTTTCTACATCGCACAGCTACACACATCTTATGGTGAGGAATTGTTCTTTTAAATATATTAACTGAAACCCCAAAAATCAAAACTTTGTTTTAGATCGATTTTAAATTCGAGCTCAAATGATGAATTCTTTTTTACAAAACATGAACTGGTACGATGTGTATTATATTGAACATTATCTAAACATTTCAAAATCATCAAAATTGATTATATTTAATGTGCATTGTCCTGTGTTATGTGTGGCCGGATAAGAGAGCATACTGCTTTATTTATACTCAATATGTGCATCGGGCGGATTGCAATTTGACCGTTCAATAGAGATGACATATATGCCATGTACATGTATATATATATATATATATATATATATATATATATATATATATATATATATATATATATATATATATTTATATATATATATATATTCAGGAAAGGGGCGTTAGACTTAATGACTGCAAACTGAATTTTGAAGTTCATGGAAGTTGAATTTTATGCAGTACACAGTTCATATATTGTACAGTATGTGTATAACATATTTAAATACTTTATAAAAATCTAAAATCATAAGTATACCGTTTTGGTAGACAGAAAAATATCCTGTCCGTCCACAGAATGCTTGCCTATCACATTGTCTATCACACTTGTCATGCGCGATACGTGTCATGTGTTTGATGTCTACGCCACATTCGCAATAGTACCCCTGTCAAATTAACAGAAGCAAAAAGTAAAAATACAACAAGTAAACAACAATGCCTCATTCCTCAGTGCGACAGTATTAAAAACAAAATGACGGTATACAAAAAAATGAACCTTGTGAAATATAAAGTTCTGATCGGTTAAAAACTTGTGCGATGTAGGAGTAAACATGGGTCTTCATTTTATTTAAAGGTGTTTTGACAGAAATTTGCGAATTTATCTTAGTCAATTTTTAAAATTATAAATGTTAATATTTTAAGATTAAAATTAAATTTCATCTTGTTTAAATTTTTCATTTTAGACGTAAGTTGTTTGGAAAGGCTACAGCGAACCATATGCTTTGTGGGTTCCTATGAATATTCCATTTACAGAAACAAGCTTCTAGCTGATAAATTGTTGTCACAAGGATGTCAGGAATCACGATTAATGTCAACATTTCGCAAGTTTTTCAGTCGGTATAATGACCTTGTCTCCAATTACTAGCGTTTACTGAATAAAAATTTATGAAAGTAAGTAAATGAAAAGTAATGAGTTACCTCTTCAATATTGGTTGTTTAATCGGTTATACCAATTGTGACGAAAAGTCATCCCTTACATATTCCAGGTGAATTTGACTGGACTCGGGTTTTAACATTTGACAGAGGATACTTACACCCGATCCATCCACTGGATTTTCAGTATATCCGTATTTGTCTTATTTTCAACATGTTTGTACACTGTCTTTTGGACCACCCCGTAGTTCATACTCTGGTATATATATACTTTATATATTAACGGTCCCATTCTATAGAATCCGGTGTTAATTAGACCTGCATTACTTTTATCTTACTACATGACTCTATTAATTAGTATTCTATTCATTTGTGTTATTGATATAAGATGATATATACTTTATCTGCGTTCATTTGTTAATGCATGCCTCGTGTTAACATTTTTAGTATATTTACTATTTTACTATACTTTAATATAAATATTAGTAACATAATTCCAACGTTGTATATATATATATATATATATATATATATATATATATATATATATATATATATATATATATATATATATATATATATATTATATATATATATATATACAGATATAGATAGATAGATAGATAGTGAAATATATATATATATATATAGATAGAGATAGATAGATAGATAGATAGATAGATAGATAGATAGATAGATAGTGAAACCTGTATATAGGAGCCACCCAAAGGACCAGAAAATATTGACCTTTGTGTGCAGGTGACCCTTTAACCGGTTCAATTTAGTTGAAGTATGTAGTCAAGGGACTTGAAATAACTGACCTTTATAAGCAGGTAATCCTTATATAGAGGTGGCCGCTATAGCAGGTTATACTTTATATATATATATATATATGTGCACTTCTACAAGTATATTAATCAATATTTGTATCATTATTCATATATGCTTGACTCACTTGTATTGCAAATTTTACACGTGGTTTAGATCCACAGAATGATTGACATTCCATAACTGATGGGCGGGAAGTGTACGTCTGGTTCAGTGAATGATTAAGAGATGACGAGTAATTGTAACATCCTGTTTACACGAAAAAAATAATGTTATAGTAATTATGATGATATTCAAAACAAATCTGAAACAACCGAAAATAAATTGTTTAAGTCCCAAATCAAGAAACATAATTTCGAAAGTCTAATTGTTCCATAGGAACAGATATTTTAGTATAAAATGCTATATCTAATCCAATCAGAATATATCAAATACCGAATAAATGTTGTTTGGAATTCGACTAGAGGAACTTTCTAGAAACAGTATGGACTATCAGTTCACTAGATTGGATTACAATAGCCTAAGCATAAACGGAGTCGAAACTGGAAAGTAAACATCTACATCTAATATGTTTTTCTTTGTTTTTAATAATTTGGATATTGACTGCATGTTGGTCTTATAACATTCAACGTCATGGACATTTATCATAAGAAAGATTTCTATGTAGCACAGGCAATTGATATAAAGACAGTCCATGACGCTAGATCCTACCTCTGGATTTACAGAAGTCTGGGTTTGTCTAAAATTTACCAGATTTGTATATGCATCCTGGACATCATGAAAATGTATAATTTAGTATCTGAGACTTTAGAATTATCAGTGAATCAATGCCATTTTATGACAGGATAAAGCTATCGTTTCATGTGACTTAATAAATAAACTTTGTCATTCGGGAATTGTATTGAAAATGCTGTGAAAATATCAGAACGATACAATATGTAATATAATTACATATTGTGTACTCAACATTTCCTGAATATGTACGTCTGTCCGTATACGGTATGTTCTGATAACATATCTGCATTTTCTATATATGTGTTTCTGATAACACATAGTTCTGATAACTTATCAGCGTTTTTCTATAAATGTGTACCTGTCCTTATATTCCATAATCTATAGTTATGGTATTTTCTCAGCATTTTGTATGCATGTTTGCCTATCCTCATTTTCGATATTCTTGGTCTCTCTGTAAGACCCGCCCAGAAATCGTCATTTATGCAGCTTTCATCATTACGCGTATACATCCTTTATGTTCTCACTTGCTATCCTGAATTTAGGTTTATTTAGTGAAATATGTTCGGGATATTGTATTCATACTGAACAATGTTAATGATATATATGTTATATTAGAATTTTCAAACTTTAGTATTTGAAAATTCATTATAACAGTATTTTGAAAATTAAAATATGATATATATTTAAATATTGTAAAATCAGACAGTTTCATACGGTTAAAATATAGTTGCCTTACAAATAAACCAAATTCGTTGATATTAGATTTCGTATCAATAACAATTTGATGGTTAAGGAACCTGTTTCCATAACTAGGTGTAATTTATTGAATATTTCGCCATGGTTCAAAATTCGTCGATAACTAAAATCAACAAAATAAAAGAAATTAAAACCACAATAAAATCATTGAATTCTACAATATATATATATATATATATATATATATATATATATATATATATATATATATATATATATATATATATACAAAGGCACTGATATCAATAAATTAGAAAATGTGTTTGTCTAAGTGTATGTATTTCTACAGCATATTTACTAATATTACAAACATAATACCAAAGATATAATGCTCAAGACGATCGTTTCTGTCAATTAGACTTCATCGGTTGAGCTCCAATTTAAAATGCATGTGTATTTTCTAAAGACAAAGTGTTTCACACAAAGCCAAATAATAAATCTAAAAGTATAGCCGAAATCCGTCTAAGAGTAACCACTGCAAAAAGTTGACTATCTTAGCTTTAGAAAACTTTGGAATTGAAATGGTTTTATCACTGCCAAATATTACTTTAGTATAAGATTATCAGCTGGTACCGAAATACCAGGAACTAGGTTTATGTATACCCTCGGGGACTCAAACGGTCCACCAGCAGTGGCAAAGACCTAGTGGTTATAAATATTACAAACATAATACCAAAGTTATAATACTAACCTTTTATAAATACCCAGGTAGACATCTGTGAAAAACTACCATACCAAAACTCCTCATTGTGGTCTACACACCCGGCAAGTTTTTTGACGAAAGTCTTTTTTCGATGAACTCTTGCTAGCGTCCCATTATATCTACTTCTACAATTCCCCCATGCTTCTTTCCAGGTAAGTTTGGGCTTTACGTATATAAGTGTAGTAGAATGTGCCCCTGTTGGGAAATATCACCGATGTCAAAATATGTGTATATCATTTTTGTAAATGGTATACAACTCCTACGTATATATATATATAATATATATATATATATATATATATATATATATATATAATATATATATATATTATATATATATATATATATATATATATATATATATATACAGGAATAACAAGGCACCTACAAACTCACCGTGCCCCGACCGGGGTTCCAATTCTCGGCCTACGACACTAACCGCCTGGGTCACATACTCGACGCCCTAACCACTCGTCCATTTACTTAGAATATTCGATAGCGATGGATAGAATTCAGGACCCAGTTGCATAACAGGTTGTTAGCGTTAACGTGAAGTTAACCAATGTTAAACCAATGGGCTAACAGTACGTTAAATCTAACGATGTGTTGTGCAACCGGGTCCAGAACATGAGAACTCGGTCATAAGGAGTTTATCCTAATTAGTCTTTGAACCACCAATAACCCCTGTCCCCCCAGTGATCTTTTGAACGTTATGATTTTCTGAAAACTTATAAAAATGCAGCAAAATTAGCTATGTTAGCACTCTTGCCGTTGAGCGTTTGGGAGTTTTGAGGTAAAAACCATAATAAATTAACAAAAATAGCTGAAAACTGGAAAACCTCAATTAATCCCTCATTTATGACATCTGTTTGCAGTGAAAGTACTGGTTGTTTGGTAGATATCTTAAATGACAAATATGGATCCATTTAACAACCATTATTTATCAAAGTGGTGTTCTGGGGTAAAATATAATTTTTTAAACAGAAATCTGTGAAAAATGTACTATATTTTAAGCCACTCATAACCCATGTTTTTTTAGCAATTTTTGTTTTTGAGGATATGTTTTTTTTCAGAAAGCCTATCAAAAATGCAACTGTGTATCAAATATGGTGTTTTGGGGTAAAACACCGAATTCTTAAATACAAATTTATGTGAAAATGACTAAACCTTAGGCAACTAAAAACGTCCGTTTTTATCAAACTTCATTTATTGCCACTTTAAGTTTGATGATTGTATGATATATATCCAAAATAAGAATTTTTTCCACATAATACAATTTATATGTTACACATTTGGTATTTTGGGGACTAAAAACGAATTTTTTAAACACAAATCTGTGGAAAAAATGAATAGATTGTTGGCCACTTAAAACCCTAGTCTTTAACAACGGGTATTTTGGAGGGTATGTTTGTCAGAAAGCTGAATGAAAATGTTACAAAATGAGCCATATTAGTACTCTAGCCCTTAAGGTATTCAAGAGTTTTGAGGCAAAATCATAAAACAGTAAAACAAATATGTTAAAATTGGAAAATCTCAAATAATCATTCATTTATTTTGGCCTTTTCCATTGAGTTTAAATTTTGTATGACAACTATCTTGAATAATACATATTGACCTATTAAACAATCATTGCATATTAAATGTGGTGTTTTAAGGTAAAACCAATTTTTAAACAGAAATTTGTGAAAAAATTATTTCACTTTAGGCCACTAAATACATGTACCTCAATTTTTACCAAGGGGGAAGTTTCGATGGTTTGTTTCTCTGAAAGCTTATCAAATCCCTACAAAATGATACATGTTATCAGTCTAGCCATAGGGGTTATCGAGTTTTGGGGTGAAACATTAGCAAAAATCACAGAATATTTGAAAACCAGGATATAATACAAGAAATGGTGGTATAGCAGATATTTTAATTGATGATTATTGGTATATTTAAGTACACCTCAAACGCTATATACAACTTTTCAAAAATTGTTAGTTTAAGATATATAAATGCATTTGTCGAAAATTTGAAGTCAGTCCGATGCCTCGTTCCCGATATATTTAGCAAAAAGTAACTGAATCCCGTTTGCACACCTTTAAAATTCTCGCGAACGGCTTTAGGTCTGCTACGTCCTCAAGCCATTAGCCTACAGAATTACAAATATAGCGAGATAACATATCGGCGGATTATTTAAAACAGTCTCGGTTAATCGGTGCGTTGTAGCGAGGTACGGAAATACATCTACACAGGTCTCGCTGTTCACAAATTTCCAAAAGATAAAAAGGATAACTTAAAGACAATTGAGGACTAGATTCGTAAAATTATTAGGTGCTGATTTTTAAATCTGTCCGGTTTCAAATGTAGATTATGAAGGGACATGTTTAAACACCTAACAGTGGATTATTACATTTCCTAACACATTGTTTTAAAAAAATGTACCAAAATAAAGTAAATAGATAAATAAATGAATAAATAAATAGAAAAATAAATAAATGGATAAATAAATTAATTAATGAATTAATAGATTAATTTATAAAACACCAAACAGTATTTTTTCTTCCTGGATTTCCTTATTTTCGGTTCAAAATGTATTTTATTTAGTTTACTATTACATTTCTATCCTGTTATTTAAAAAATAAATCTTATACAATTCACAAATATTTAGAAATACCACACAATAATAATGTATCTGTTATTGTTAGTAAGTTTGCATCAACATGCATGTTTGATTGTAAATTATGACAGTTTCCATCAAATTATATAAATATATTTAATACCAACGTTTTTAACAAAATTTAAAACAAAATAAATCACGGAACATTAAACTGAATAACAGAATTCCATTCTTAATTTTACTAATCCCGCTTAAACGTGTTATATATTTTGCTGATGTAATGTCAAATAGATAAATAGATATTTAAATATTTTGTAGTAAAAGTTCCTACTGAACAAAACCGAGGAACGCCCCCGCCTCTCTCTCTCTCTCTCTCTCTCTCTCTCTCTCTCTCTCTCTCTCTCTCTCTCTCTCTCTCTCTCTCTCTCTCTCAACAGATAATAAACACTCCATTAAAATTTGGGTATATATATATATATATTTATATATTTTTATTCAACCGTAAATGACATTTACATCTATATTTTAACAGAGAGTCCGCTGTTCTAAATCTAACGTTTTATTTCACGTGTCGTCTCACTGTAAAAGATTCCACGACATCAATGGGGATTAAAAGATGTAAGTGCCGAAATGACAATATCTGAGAGTTTATGTTTACGAGGTATTGTACACTACAGCTAAGTAGTTGGGGAACACCGGACGCTAGTATTTCTACACACAGTGGTGATTATAAAGACATATTTAGCACATACTTCTATGCTGAATGAATTATATATATTGTAAATATCATGAGAATCTCTAACATCTTCATGATTGAGTGTAAAAATCATCTTCCAAACTGGATTCTGAACTAGAAAACTTGCCCACTTTCTCTATACCCGCCAATGGCTATTGTACCAGGTGTTCCTTGGATGACGTCACGACCATGGTTTTTACCTCAAAACACTAACTGTAATAAGTAAAATTGAAGAAGTACCAATCAATAATAAAAAAAATCAAGTCCATTATAACACGACGAATTATATGTGCAAATGGTCTCAACATGAGGAACAATTACGAATCCCAGACGGGATCAGGACCAGGTGTCCGGAAGGAGTCAGCGTCTTCTGCTGGCATGCCACATCCGTCGCAAATGAATAAACAATCATTTTTATTATGCCCATACATATCATTTAAGTCATCTGTCATACAATTGTAACTTTAATTGCAAAAAAGAAATAAAGGATTATTTGTATATTTCTATTTTTCAGCAATTTTTTGTTTAATCTATACGGATTTTACCCCAAAACTCCCAAGTAGCCAAAGTGCTAACAAAGCTGAATTTGTAGCATTTTTGAAAGGCTCCTCTGAAAATTATGCCTTCCAAAGACATGGTGGTACAAGCTGGGTTTGAGTGGCCTAAAAACTAATGCTTATTTTACAAATTTCTGTTTTAAAAATTGAATTTGTCACCTCAAAACACCAATTTTAATAAAAAAAATTGTTTGTTGTGTCCATACATATCATTTAATCTATTTGCCATACAATTATTACTCTAATTGCAAAAATACCTTAAAGGAAGGATTAATTGTATTTTTCCAATTTTAAGCAATTTCAGTTAATTTTTTATTGGTTTTACCCCAAAACCTCTAAGTGGACAGAGTGCTAACAAAGCTCAATTTGTAGCATTTTTGGTAGGCTCATCTGAAAAACATCTTGGTAAAAATATGGGTTATATGTGGCTTCAAGTATAGTAGTTCTTTCATAGATATCCGTTTAATAATATGATTTTTTTACTCCAAAACACCAAATTTTGATAAATAATGGTTGTTGAATAAGTCAGTGCTTATCATTGCAGATATCTACCATACAACCAGTACTTTCACCGGAAACAGAGACCATAAATATAGGATTTATTGAGGTTTTCCAGTTTTCAGCTATTTTTGTTAATTTTCTATGGTTTTACCCCAAAACTCCTAAACGCCCCAACGGCTAGAATGCTAACATGTCTCATTTTGCAGCATTTTTATAAGCTTTTAGAAACACATCACATCAAAAATTCCAGCTGGGGGGATGGGGTGGGGAATAAACACATTATTAGCCAGGGGACTAAATCCAAATGACAATTGATCTGACGATGGATGTAGAGAAATACAAGTTTATATAAATCACAAACATCACTACAAAATTGAATATTTACTATGGATCACAAATGATATTAGTACCTGCATAAATAAATCATGGCTTAGTTTCGTTCCCTATCTACTTAAATGAAAAAAAAAAACAATATTCTGCCATACACGCCCGAGGCAGGTTTTGAAGTTCCTGAACTAATTTCATGTAATATTAATACGCGCTATAATTGCGCAATTTTTTGATATGATGGTGGTTTGATTTGATGTGAATTGAATGAAATATTTTCAAGTATGATCATTGTATCATTTATAAGGATATATACATTTAATTAAAATATTCGTGCAAACTTCTATGCCGCGCCGTAAATATTTTATCATATTCATTCAACAACAACAACAACAAACACACACACACATACACACACACAACAGACACACATACTCACAGACACACGCACACACATACGCACACAGAACACACACATACACACATAACACACACACACAGTATAATTAAACTGTTTGATTGGGAACTCCATTTGTAATCAACACATCAATATATTATATAAACAAAAGTTTTACACTTAAAAGTAGTGGAACCCATCACCAATTTCATTTTAATGACACAAAAAGACTAAATCTTACAGGTTTTGATATATATATATATATATATATATTATATATATATATATATATATATATATATATATATATATATATATATATAATGCAGATATAGAATGGAAGGAGAGACGTTATGTAACGAATGAACGCTTGTCAGAGTTTTTTGTCAATATGGATGCCGTTTGGGTGACCGATAAATAGAATAGCACGCGTTTTGATGCATTCTATTTATCTGTCACCAACACGACATCCTAATGGAAAGTAAATGCACTCCGACAAGCGTCCATTCGTTATATTTACGTATCATAGTTTTCGAACTGAATAACAGAATAATGGAATCGAATATCTCGCCTTATACGTAATCAGTCTCATTATTATGGAACAACAAAGTTCAAGATAGAACAGTACAGTATAGAGTTTTCTGAATGATAAATCTTGGTGTTACGTCATGTAATGAATGCGGTACGTCGCTGTGTTACAAGTGGTCTTTCATTTATAGCTGATATAAATGCCATCTAGACTGGCATGGGGACTATGGGGGACTACTGCGGGAAATGTTAATATTTAGTAATCAACAAAGGTTGACTATTTTGTTTAATCAATAACATCCACAGAAGCGTTGCAATAATTGTTCTATATCGATCTAAATGTAGTCTTAGAACTGAAGTATAAACATTTAAAAAAAATCCATACCTTTTGAAAATAAGGAAGACATTGCTACCGTGTAAAACCAAACAAGCATACTCCATGAAGCCATATCCATGATTTTCCAATATGTCAAATTGGTGTATAACATATGTATGAAATAAAAGTAGAACAAGGAAGAAAGGTACTAAAGGGTGAACTAAAAAGTGCACTGCTTGAACACTGAGGTCATGAGATGAAATGAAACATAATATTTTTATACTACAAGTCATAATCCATATGTCGTGGTTGTGTAATTGTGTATGCACATGTTACTGTCTGAGCGCTCGTCATAATCTATGCAAATGAACGTTTATTATTAATTTTAGACGTTTTGATTGATAGATTACAGTAATCATCATGTAGAACAAAAAAAAAATTCGTTGATGATGATAATGATGATGATGATGATGATGATTATTATTATTATTTATAATAATAATAATAATAATAATAATAATAATTATTATTATTATTATTATTATTATTATTAATGATAATGAAAATAATAATAACAATGACGAGGTGGGGAAGTCGATGCTAATAATAATAATAATAATAGTGATTAGAAAACGTTTTGACAATTTTTCATCAGATATATAAATAGATTTTACTTACTGTGAAGGAAATGTACTATTTTTAGAACTAGTTGGAGTCATTATTTGTGTTATATCACGACTTTAACTGGATACACGTGAACGTTGCTAACTCAGTCATGTAAAGTATAAAATCCGGAACTGTATAAACTTAACACCATTCTAAATATTATATACAGAGATTGTAAGTCCAAACGTTACAGTTATCTCTCGAGTGTTTTAAATAAGTGTTTTCTTCCTGGGAAGGATGCAATAAATTGCTTGGTCATTGTTTTTCATTTCATTTCTGAAGCAGCTTTCATTTCTATATGCCTTATTCAATTACAAATAATTTCAATTTTGTAAATAAATATCTGCCTATCTCTATTTATCTAAATATTTATGTACCTGCCTACCTACCAACCTACCTACCTATCTACCTACCTACCTATCTGTCTCTATCTATCTATCTATCTATCTATCTATCTATCTATCTATCTATATATATATATATATTATATATATATATATATATATATATATATATATATATATAAGGAAAAATGTACGTGCCCTTTTACTTTCAATGGCAATTTTCTGATTGTTCGTCTTCCTTATTTAGAATTATGCGACATAGCGGCAATGGATGTCGACGCTTTGATATTTCTAGAATTAGTTTCATGTTTTTTATCAGATATAAAAGTGATGGACTTTAACATTACTTAATTGCTAGTATTCTACATCCTATTGTTAAGGGCAGATTAACCCATTAGCGTGATAAGTCATTTCACTACACAGATATAGGCTATTGTTTCGGACCTTTATTTAATAGATGATAATGGAGGATTAATGCCGTCTATTTTAGTAGTAAATTAATAAAAGGTAATTGTAAATAGTATTAGAACACATTAGGCTATTTATTGAAAGTAAGGAAATATTGTATATATCGTTTGTAATTTCTACTTTGAACAAGTTAGGTTGTTAGCTGACTGGCAAGCTAGTGGTACTCAACACTCATAGCCCAAAGAGTTGTCTCTATAAATAAATTGTATATCAACTGCATGTGGAGTCCGTATTAATTTGGCAACAAAGTTCCGGTGTCAGACTTAAGGAGTTGCACTGTTAGCTACTCGGGTGAACTACAGTGCTGCACTACCTCACAGTGCACGCACCCAAGAAACAGTGTACAGGAAAACACATTATGGATAAAAACCGTACAGTATAAATACATGTTCACAGATCATTATCACGCAAAGGGAGCACGTATTTGATTGGCTAGAAATAATGCGAATAATATCAAAGTTATAGTTTTAGAAATGAAGCCACAATATGCTCAAGATGATGTTTTCTATCTCTAACACTTCATCTGCTGAGCTTGACTTTAATATAAACTTATATATAATAACGAACTACGGAAGCTGACACGTGCCACATGTAGTAATAAAAATATGTCGTTATAACGATATATATGTTGTTAAAACGACTTATTATGTTGTTATAACGACATATTAATTATCTTGTTATAACAAGATATTATGTCGTAATAATAAAATATTATGTCGTTATAACGAGATATAAATTATTTTGGTATAACAAGATATTATGTCGTAATAACAAAATATTATGTCGTAATAACAAGATAATTATCTTGTTATAACAAGATATTATGTCGTTATAACAAAATAATATGTCGTAATAACAAGATATTATGTTGTTATGACGAGATATGAATTATTTTGTTATAACAAGATATTATGTCGTTATAACAAGATACTATGTTGTTATAACGAGATATGAATTATCTTGTTATAACAAGATATGTCGTAATAACAAGATATTATGTCGTAATAACAAGATATTATGTTGTTTTAATGAGATATGAATTATCTTGTTATAACAAGATATTATGTCGTTATAACAAGATGTTATGTCGTAATGATAAGATATTATGTTGTTATAACGACATATGAATTATCTTGTTATAACAAGATATTATGTCGTTATAACAAGATGTTATGTCGTAATAACAAGATATGTTGTTATAACGACATGAATTATCTTGTTATAACAAGATATTATGTCGTAATAACAAGATATTATGTCGTTATAACGACATATGAATTATGTTGTTATAACAAGATAATATGTCGTAATAACAAGATTTATGTCGTAATAACAAGATATTATGTTGTTATAACGAGATATGAATTATCTTGTTATAACAAGATATTATGTTGTTATAACGAAATATGAAATATACGGAAGCGTATTAGGACCACAAATTGTCCTATAATTGTTAGTTGTTAAGATTGCATTTGCATTGTTTTTCACATCGTTGTTCTTAATAAGGCATAACATTGCATTACTATCTGTGTGTTACAAGACATTATTCATGTCACATGTTATCATTATTGTTCAATATTGTTACTATCGCAACCTTAATAAATACAATTTATTAAAACTGATTAAGATTAAGAGTATGTTATGTAAAAAAACTTTGTTTTAAATTGTCCGTTATCAATCGAATATCTCACCGTTCCTGTTTTCTGATATATCGCAATCCGCTATGGGGTCACGTGCGAGTGACTTCTCGTAAGTTTGTAATGTTCGACCAATGAAAATGCGACTTACAAAATTAAATGACAAAGAGATGCAATTTATTTTATAAAAAGGAAACCGTCAGTCTGCAAAAGTCCATCGAATTATATTTGGTGATTCGAATCTATCCAACGTTATGAAAATAATTCTGTACTTTCGGATTTTGTGTTGTTTAAAATGTTTAAAAATATTTACATCTCGTTGCCATTAGATCGCTTACAAGATTGTGTAAGTCGCTTTTTCTGTTTTCCATGGGTCGAAAATGACAAATTTACGAGGTCATCCGCGCGCGACCCCATAGCGGATTGCGTTAGATCCTGTACGCGACATATCAGAAAACAGCAGCGATTAGAGAACGGTTTATAATTAGATTGGTCCGTTATAAGACATTTTCTTCTTGATAATTTTCCAAATAATTGTGTCATATTTCTAGTATTAACGCACTAACTTGTTTTTAATTTTTAAGCTCCCAGGCAGTTCATTCACGCCCTCATTCTGTACACTAGGCATGGAAGGAATGGGATATATAAGGCGATGACTATTGATTCGGGGGGGGGGGGGGGGGGGGGGGGGATCTGGCAGAATTTTAAAATTAATATTCTGGCTTGAAAACATTGAAAAGAAATTGTCTGTCCTTTATTAGTTGATAAATAATCTGACCTTAACTGGTGCTAAAGTTGTGATGAAAATCATTTTTTAAAAAGTTTCTTTCTACAATTTTGTCGACTGGCTACACTAATCTTCCTTGATTAATACATAAAGACATTTATATATAATTGAGATCAAAGAAGTTTCGTTGCTGACTTAATCAGTGGTCATCTGTATCCATTTGTTCTGCAAATCCACCACGAGGAAGGAGAAAAACGCTGACAACCCCCCCAAATAATTGAAATATACAAATAATCAGTCTCTCCGTTTAATGAATTTGAGATAAAACCAGTTCCTAATTTAATGTATGGAACCTAGATAATTAACTTTGAACTCTCTCTACCTGTAACATTTAACATTTCCTGTACTAAAACTTTAACATTTCCTATCGGGGGAGGGAGTACTTAGTATACTCAACATCTGGAACATATCCCCTGGAGTTGAAAAACTGGATTTGTTTCAGGGGGGATGGGGGGGGGGTGACAGTTACACAAATTGCTTCATTGGGCTTCCAGTAAAATTGCGAAACATTTGCATTCCAACTTTTATAAGTCTGCCTTTGGAGAACGCATTATATAACAGTTTATAACAATACTCTAGAATCCCCTGAAGAAAAATCTAGGAGTTGATATGTTTTTCACAAAAGGTATGTTATTTTACCGGGGGATTTGTTTTATCGTAACTGTGTTAGACAGGGATGGAATATGTCTTCCTGAAAAAATTTTAGATAACCAAATTTTTTGAAAAGATGAAAGATGGACAAGTGGTCTCAGTGTGACAATATTATGTTATTGTAGACAAATAGTAAAATATATAGTATAAATATTTTTTATGCACCCCCAACTTTTTCACATAATATATTTTTTTACTATTATCATGAACAGTTTGAAGTGGAATCAAGGAAAATGCTTCCGGAGCTTTCAGAAAGTAAAATATGCGAGGGTCTTGTATTTACCATTTGCACCTAATATCCGATGTGCAAAACTTTTAAGATCAATTAAGTCTGCCCTACGCTTGTAATTTCGAGGGTACGCATTACGTTATAAACAGTTTAACAAACAAGTATAAATTCATGTGACTACCAGCCTCATAAACCCACTCACCCCGTCTTGAAAATCAAAAAATCTAATAGATACAACCATAATATCGCCACTCTTGTTATATGTTTATTGTTATAACAACATATTAATCAAAAGGTATGTGGTTATAACAAAATATTTTTTTTTGTGGCAAGGGGGATAAAACACATTTTCAGAGAAGAAACAAATTTGACTATTTAATATAATACCCCTATTTATTACCCCCCTTTAACGACATTTGCTTCCTATAACGCTACTGTTATTAGACAGGTATTAACGACATAATTACAGGATATAACGACATAATATCTTGTTTTGATAATTCATATCTTGAAGCTTTTGATTATATCTTGTTTATTAATTTGTCTGTTATAACAAGGCTATACCAAACTTGTTATAAACGACATAATCTCTTGTTTATAACAAGATAATACATATCTGTCTTGGTTATAACGACATAATTGTTGTTTTAACAGAAATATGTGTCACCTTTTCTACATGTGGCGATCGGGCTTCTTAAAAACACCTAAAAACTATTAGTATTCTCACTGTATATGCTGTGCAGTATGTATTGTACGATATATCTATTTACATTAATATTTTTGTAAAAGATATATAGTATAAAATATTTTTTATACGACATTATCCACCCATCAACTCCTTATAACGACATTTCTTGTTATCCATTCATTGTTATTACGACAATATATTTACTTTTTTGTTATAAACGACAAGACAAGATAATTCAAAAAGGAGTATTTCATGAAGAAGTTTGAAGTGGTTTATCTTTTCATAAAATATAGCTTCTTTACGAATTAAGGTTGCTAGTTGATTATAATAATATTGAATAAGTATAATGCAAAGTACAATATGGAAAATCCATGATATGAAGTTAGGGTCTTAAGTAATAACGTTTAACTGACATTGTAGATTTACTTATTAATGTTTGGTTATTAAACGACATAACTCTTGGCCCAAATACGCTTCCGTAACAAAATTTCGACGTTATAAACAAGATCTTGTTATTAAAAACGATATAATATCTTGTCGTATAAACAAAATATTATGTCGTAATAACAAGATAATTTCACATCTTGTTATAACAAAATAAATGTCTGTAATAATATCATAATGTTATTACGACATATGAATATTTTGTTATTACGTAATAACTATATTTGTTATAAAGATATTATGTTTGTTATAACATTGAATATCTTGTTATAACAAGATATTATTCAAGATATTATGTCGTTGATATTATCTTGTTATAACAAGATATAATTATCTTGTTACTACGACGTTATAATATTATCGTAATGTATTACATAAACACATTATTTTGTTATAACAAGATATTATGTCATAATATCTTGTTATATCAAGATATTATTCGTAATAACTTGTTGTTTATAACAGATAATATCTTTGTTATTAACGAGATAATGTTTCGTAATCAAAATATTATGTCCGTTATTACAAGACATAATAACAAGATAATTCATATATAATCGTATTATGTTTGGAAGAATATAACAAGTGATCCTCCGTAATATCATATTATTTTGTTTTTAACGACATGAATATCTTGTTATAACGAGATATTCGTTTAAATAACTAGAAATTATGTCGTAATAACAAGATATTATGTTGGTTATAACGACATGAGGTGTTATAACAAATATTATCTTCGTTATAACGAGATATTATGTCGTGATAACAAGATAATTATCTTGTTAATTATGTTGTATCTTGTTATAACAAGATATATGTTATAACAAAATTCGTAATAACAAGATAGTATGTCGAGATATGAATTATCTATGATATTATGTTAATAACAAAATATTATTATGTTGTCGTAATAACACGAGATGTTGTTATGACATGTGAATTATCTCGTTATAAGCGATATTAGGAAATAACCACGAGTATTGTTCTTATAATTGTTAGTTGTTAAGATATTATTTCGTAATAACAAGATAGTATGTCGAGATATGAATTATCTTGTTATAACAAGATACCAAGAAAAATATTATGTTGTTTATAACGAGATATGAATTATATACGGAAAGATATTATGGTTTATAAACGCGTATGATAATTGTTACGGAAGCACATTAGGACCACGAGTTGTCTTATAATTGTTAGTTGTTAAGGTTTCGTTTGCATTGTTTTTCAACTCGTTGTGTTCGTTTTACATTTTATCATTCTTGTTCATAATAATTGTTACTATCGCAACCTTAATAAATACGTTTTATTAAAACTGATAATATTAAGAGTATGTTATGTAAAAAAGCTTTGTTTTAAATTGTTCGTTATCAATCTGATTAAAACCGATCTCTCACCGCTCCCGTTTTTCTGATATGTCTCAATCCGCTATGGGGTCACGTGCGAGTGACCTCTTTCAAGTTTATAATGTTCGACCATATGAAAATGCGACTTACAAAAATTAAAATGACAAAGAGATGTAATTTATTTTATAAATCCGCAAAAGTCCATCGGAATGTATTTGGTGATTCGAATCTATCCAACGTTATGAAAATATTTCTTGTGTTGTTTAAAATGTTAAAACATATTTACATTTCTTTGCCATTAGATCGCTTACAAGATTGTGTTTAAGTCGCTTTTTCATGGGTCGAAAATGACAATTTTTACGAGGTCATCCGCGCGTGACCCCATAGCGGATTGCGTTTTTAGATCCTGTACGCGACATATCAGAAAACAGGAGAGATTAGAGATTCGGTTTATAATTAGATTGGTCCCGTTATAAAACATTTTCTGTTTGATATTTTTCCAAATAATTGTGTCATATTTCTAATATTTAACGCACTAACTTGTTTTTTAATTTTTAAGCTCCCAGGCAGTTCATTCTCGCCATCATTCTGTATGCTAGATATGGAAGGAATGGGATATATAAGGCGATAACTATTGATTCTGCGGGGGGAGCTGGCAGGAATTTTAAATTAATATTCTGGCCTTGAAAACATTGAAAAGAAATAGTCTGTCCATTTTTATTAGTTGATAAATAATCTGACCTTAACTGGTGCTAAAGAAAATCATTTTTAAAAAAGTTTCGGCTCGCTTCGCTCGCCGTATTTCTCTAAAATTTTGTCGACTGGCTACCCCCCCTCTTTCTTCATTAATACATAAAGACATTTATATATAACTGAGATCAAAGAAGTTTCGTTGCTGACTTAATCAGTGGTCATCTGTATCCATTTGTTCTGCAAATCCACCACGAGGAAGTAGAAAAACGCTGACACCCCCCCCCCCAAAATAATTGAAATATACAAATAATCAGTCTCTCCGTTTAAATGAATTTGAGATAAAACCAGTCCTCCTAATGTTTGGAACCTAGATAATGTTTGGAACTTGTGAAATTTAAACCTAGTAGTCTAAGTATACTCCCCATGAACATATGGAAAACTGATTTTGTTTCGGGGAGGGGGCAACTCTCTTGGAATTGTGAAATTCTAACGGAGTTGAATTTAACTCCTAGAGGTTTGAGTACTAGATATTATGTTTTCCTGAAAACATGGATAATAAGAACATACCTGGAAAACTGACAAAATATAATTATCATTCCTAGGGCTTCCAAATTGGAATAAACATATCCAACTTTTATCTGCCTTTGGTGGATGCCATTATAACATACAAGTATAGATTTCAGTGTCTAGACCCATCCCCTTGAAAAAAATCTAGATCCGGAGTTGAATGTATTTTCACTTGAAAACATTTTTTTTTGGAGGTTTTGATTTGCTTCCTACGTCTATCAGACCAGGGATGGCGTAATTTATGTTTCGCTGATAACAGTTTTACGGTTTAGATGGATAATAAGTTGACATATTATTTATCTCTATGTCTGTTCGCGACGACCCACCCCCCCCCATTTTTTAAGTGTCCCCCAACATAAAAAAATTAGAGAAAAAAAAATATTTTCACATACATTTTTTTATATTATCACGAGGATAATCTTTTTTACACGTATTCCTTCCATACTTGGAATTTCCAAAAGAAATTTTCTGAAAATGCGAGAGCTTCCTTTTCCGGAGCTCAGCTATTCCAAATGTATGTAAAATCAGGTTTAAACGAATATGTTACATTCCCCTATGACATTTGCACACCCTTTCTCAACTTTGAAAATCATAAGTCTGCCTTTGGTGAGGTATGCATTATACTTGACAGTTTTAGTTACAATGGTATAATTTCACCCTGTCTACCAGCACTAGTCTTTAACAATCACCCCTCAGGGGTGAAAAAAAATCTAGATAAGACGCCAATGTACGAAATGTATAGGTTTGTGTTTATTGCATAGACTATCAAAAGGTAGTTTCGTGAACACTATTTTTTTTATAGCTTCGGGGAATTAACATTTTCATAGAATGATAAAAACCAATTATGTCTTGTAACACCCAGATAGTAATGCGATGTTTGATTTGGCTTCCTACGCCACTGTATAAGCCGTTGGTAGCTTCCCGGGTTATTTACGACATAATATTTGTTATAAAAAAAATGCATATCTTGTTATAACAACATACGGAAGCATGTTCTTAGGGACATGTGTAAAAAAATATATTTTATATCGTGCGCACATAGACTTACGACATACTATGATATTTCTTCAAAAAATCATGACATAATATCGTGCGTTATAACAACATGATACGACTTACGAATATTTTTTGTTATCTCATTTGTTATAACAAGATTAATCTCGTAATAACAACATAATATCTCGTTATAAACAAATATCTTGTTTATTAGTACGTCGTTATAACAAGATAACAATCTCGTTATAACGATATATTGTCGTTTTTATATATAACGACATATTTTTATTACTACATGTGGCACGTATCGGCTTCCGTAAGTACCCAATCTGAGACGTTGTGAATTTAAATGGTGCTATCTGAGCAAAGTATCAAATTGCCAAATTACTTGTAGTATATCTCTTATGGATTATTTGTTTGCTATTCATATGGAGAGCACCAAAGTATGCTCGACACCAAATTTTGTTCTTTAAACGTGCAAATTACGGTTTTTTTGCTAAGGACAGGAATTAGTATCCGCAGGATCGAACCCGGGTCATTTTGTGTGTACTGATAGCATACTATTTAATCTTAGGCGTCGACACCATGTAATAGTAAAGTAATAGAAAAAGTGTGAATTCAACACTGAATACCAAATTAGTTTTTTTTTTACTTTATTGTTGTTATTGTACTATTGTTTAACATCCGACTCCAGAACATTTCACTTATACGGAGACGTGACCAAATTCCGGTGAAGGGCTTCAAATTTTGGCTTATGTTCGGCACTTACGGTCATTGAGCTGTGAGGGTTGTTTAACGTGCCGACACCTACTGTGACACGAGACCGGCTTTTAATGTCTCATCCGAAGGACAAGGAAAGCCAGCCGCCTCCGCTGAAGATCAAACCGGCGATTCTCCGGTTGCGAATCGAGCATTCTATACCGCGGAACCCTGTAATTGCAAATTTATAGTGCATGGTAACAACCTACGAGATAAACTTCGTTGTTCTTTTTTGAGGCACCCAATTTATGACCCATTTGCATCAGTGTTTGCTTTTTTGCGTTATTATTTTTAAAAAAAAAACATCAAATAAATTCTCTCTTATACAGAGATGGCACTAGCTTTAACTGAGGTGCTTCACATTGATAAATTGACTGAAATGCAGGTATGGTTTCGTGGTGTCGACGTTTAAGATGTGTTTTAACATATCATTATGCATGCAGGATAAAAAAGTATCATCGACAGGAATGACTTTACAACATTTAAAGAGGCATTACTAAAGTCGTTAACTATAGGTTGTTTCAAAGTTTTGGAAGTAAGAATTACAGTTATTAGACGAATGAAGTAGATAGATAGGTATTGGAATAGGAAAACGATGTGAATTTGGCAGTGATTAGTAACTATTGCCATTGACGAACGAGTTATGATAACGTCCCTGGTGGTATACAATAATAATGAAATATCACCTTAATTTTTTTCTACTATCCAGCACGTGTTGGCTTCCGTACTTTACCTTGAACGTTTATCTATACAGTAAGTCTTATCCTTTTGTAAAAAAAAACAATACTAATATCCAGTTCAGGTACTGAGTGGAACAGAATGCATTTGAAAGATAAAGTTGGATAAAGATAAAAATAAAAACTGACTGGTCTGTCAATCCGCTCATTTAACATGTTTTACGCATCGGCTTAGAACTTCCATACATGTCGATTTTACAATTTCGGACCTATTGACTTTTTGTAGAAGATCTTAGTGTGCTTAACATTTGGCTTTTCACATTTACACCTTACCAAGATATTGACAGCCGTTAAGGAGAAACTTCAACAATACTGTACAGTTGCTTATTCCAGAAGCAGTGTAAATCAGATGTGGATACTTAAAAATTCTAAACAGCTTTTAGAAAATTTGAAGGCACAATTCACAGTATCAAAATTTATAACTTCTCTACCCTTTACACAACTATTCCACATAAAAAAAATAAAAAAAGACTTTTCAGCATCATAGACAACTGTTTTTTCACTAAAGGTGGTACCCGAAAATTTAAATATCTAGTGATTGGCTATCAGGATACTTATTTCGTCAAACACCACTCTGATTCTACACATAAATACACTGAAGTTGATAAAAAACACATGCTGGAGTTTCTAATAGACAATATATTTGTAATGTTTGGAGACGTGGTCTTTCAACAAACTATCGGCATTCCTATGGGAACCAATTGTGCTCCTTTATTGGCTGACCTGTTCCTTTATTCATACGAAGCAGACTTCATTAAGAAACTGCTGAATCAAAAGAAGAAAAAGTTTGCGGTGTCCTTTAATTTGACAGTTAGATATATCGACGACATTTTGTCAATTAATAATGACAATTTTCATACATATGTCAATGCGATATGTCAAAGCGAACTAGAAATTAAAGATACAACAGAATCAAGAACACACGCTTCATACTTAGACATTTTACTGAATATAAACACAGACGGGAAATTAGCAACTAAGCTATACGACAAACGCGACGATTTCGGCTTTCCCATCGTAAATTTTCCATATTTAAGTTGTAATATCCCTCAGTCACCCGCATGTGGAGTTTATATTTCACAAATGATCCGATATGCCAGGGCGTGTACAACATATGAAGATTTCATATACAGAGGTAAACTACTCACCTGACAAATTATTGACACAGGGATATCGAAAACCGCGTTTAATGTCAACGTTCCGCATATTTTTACGGTCGGTATAATAGGCTTGTTTGCGACTACTCTGTTTCATCTAAGTGAAATGTTGAGTTGCCTTTTCGTTGGCGGTTGTTGAGACTTCTGTACCAATTGTGACGGAGGATACACTCCTCACGTGTTTCATTGGACTTGACTGTGGACTCACGGCGGGTGTGACCGGTCGACGGGGGATGCTTGCTCCTACCATGGCACCTGGTCCCAACTATTGGTTTCCAGAGGTCCGTGTTTGTCCATTTTTACCGGATTTGTATCTATGTCCTGGACATTCTATTGATTTATACTTTGGTATCTGAAATTTTTTACTATTAAACTTTTCAAGATAATGGCAAAAAAATATCCAAAATTGGAAATAACTCACATAAGGGTCGACATGCAGTCTCCACCAAATAAAATATTGGTATATTTTTGCAATCTGCTCATTTTAAGGTAACTTTTTTTCCAGCTTTGATAATTTTGGGGATACATGTATTAAATAAAAAATACCTGCTGACTCATTTGCTCTTTATTTTGCCACGGCAGCTACGTTTGGTCCTAACCCCTTTTCATTCTCAAACGTTTTGCGGTTTTATATGTATATACTTTACTGAAGCTAGCGGCTCGTTTATTGACAGATTCCATTTCAGTCGCAGACTTTGTAGATATTAACTTTATAATCATGGATATATGAAAGTCATTTGATCATTCGTTCAGGAGAAGATTTTTAAAGATGCTGTTGTCCTGTTTGGGCCCTTTTGAGGCCCTTATGGATTCCAGCGCCTTTCCATGCGCAAACTTCATGTGGCCTCGCATAGAGATACGTTTTGCCAAGTTTAGTTGAAATTGGCTCATATATTCTTGAGAAGAGTCGAAAATGCCTAAATATTTACGACGGACGACGACAGACAAAAGACGATCGCCACTAATAAGTGGTATTAAACAATGCTAAGAAGTACCCACTTTGAGAAGATGTGAATTTAAATATTAGTTTGTCATTTTACTTGCTAAAGGCAGTGGTCTTTCCCCGGTTCCACCAACCATTAAAAACTATATGTCACCATATGGCTGAAGAATGTGTGTTTGGCGTAAAACAGCAGTAAAACAAAACAAACCCTCAGCTATTAAAAGCAGACCGCCCATATATAATTAATACAAATTTGGAGTCTGACGTACAAACAGAAATTAGTATTTTCTACTGTATTGAATCTTAGGCGTCGACACCATGTACTAAAGATAAAGTAATAGTAAAGTAATAGAAACAGTGTGATTTTAACCTTGAATACCAAATTAGTTTTTTTTACTTTAATGTTGTTGTTGTTGTATTGTTGTTTAAAGTCCCACTCAAGAATATTTCGCTCATACGGAGACGTCACCAAATACCCAGTAAATTGATTTGAAATTAAGCCTATGTTCGTCACTTACGACCAGTAAGGGGTGTGAGGGTGCCGACACCTACTCTGGCACGAGACCTCTGTTTTTACTGTCTTATCAGAAGGACAGGGAAAGCCAGCCGCCTCCGCCGAGGATCAAACCCAGCACCCCCTTATGTTACAAATTTATATTGCATGGTAACAACCCACGAGATAAACATTGATTTTCACTTTTGAAGAACACAATTAATGACCCATTTGCATCAATGTTTCTTTGTTTTGTTTACTCATCAAATAAATTTTGTCTTATACAGAGATGGCTCTAGATTTTAACTGAGGTGCTTCACATTCATAGACTGACACAAAGGTTGATATGGTTTCATGGTGTCGACGTTTAAGATACATTTTAACATATCATTATGCATGCAGGATAATAAAGTATCCTCGACAGTAATTATTTTACAACATTTAAAGAAGCCGTACTAAAGTCGTTAACTATAGGTTGTATCAAAGTGTTGGAAGTAAGAATTCATTATACAGTCATTAGACGTAGATATATAGATCATGAAGTGGGTTTAGTTTAGTAAATATTGCTATTGACGAATGAGTTATGATAACGTCCCTGGTGGTATGCTGTGATAAATGTATGCTAAAGTCGTTAACTATAGGTTGTATCAAAGTGTTGGAAGTAAGAATTACAGTCCTTAGACGAATGAAGTAGATATATAGATCATGAAGTGGGTTTAGTTTAGTAAATATTGCTATTGACGAATGAGTTATGATAACGTCCCTGGTGGTATGCTGTGATAATGAGATATTGCCCTAAATTTTTTCCACCTAGCTAGCACATGTTGGCTTCCGTTCATTCGTTGAGTTACCTTTAACATTTATCTATACAGTAAATCTTATCCTTTTGTATAAAAATACTAACATCCAGTTCAGGTATTGAGTAGAACAGAATGCATTTGAAAGATAAAGTTGTGTTACTGACTGGTGGCTCTAAAGGCCTGGGTAAGGAACTTTGTGTCGGACTATTGAGGAAGGAAGCAAAAGTAAGTTTCTGTTATGAACCTACGCAAAAAAATGCAAATGTGAGCTATTGCACATCCGCTAATTTCAATCTCTCTCTCTCTCTCTCTCTCTCTCTCTCTCTCTCTCTCTCTCTCTCTCTCTCTCTCTCTCTCTCTCTCTCTCTCTCGTTGTCATATTTGATTTAATGTTCCCCGCGACTACTCAAAGCCCTTGCAACACGTCTGAGCTACCCTTGTAGATACGGAGTGGCTCCTTTTATCAGAGTGCAACTATAATGGAATATGTTATACGTGCTCGCCCCTACAGAGTAGCCTTGAACAGTCGATCTGGATGGCGTTGACCGGTTTGGTGTCCTCGTATCCCTTGGTTGGTAGACCCGCGGCTCCCAGATGGGAGGGGCCGTATGGCAGTTCACCAACCGGCTCTAACTGTATATGTGGCTCTGTTTCGATGTATGTGGAATTCTCGGGTCCGAAGTAGGGAATATGTCACAGCTGCAAAGTCACAACAGTTTATAGTATTTAGAATTTAGATGATTCAAACCACATATTCTCTCTCTCTCTCTCTCTCTCTCTCTCTCTCTCTCTCTCTCTCTCTCTCTCTCTCTCTCTCTCTCTCTCTCTCTCTCTCTCTCATGTATATGAGTTCTGAATTTTTCAATTTCGGAACGGCAGTTGTAATTACTCATTGAAGAGGATGAATATTATGTATTTTTGTTCTTGGCAAAATTTTCTCGGTAATCGAAATGGGTATGAATATTGTGGTTTGATTATATATGTATCTGGATAAAATATATCTTACCAAAATATGTCAGTTTCAAATTACTATTCCTTTGTATCTTATGATATATTTATCATTGTCATATGTTACATTGACATTAAACAATCAGTAGGTAAATATGTCAATCGTATTTAGAAATTTGAGATAATGATGCATTTGTGAATGTATTTAAATACTGTATTTCTTTCATACATATTGAAGTAGTAAATCGACGTTAGAGTCGTATTTGTGGGGTAAAGTAGACAACTCAGGAAGATGATGATTGGTAATCATTTGTTGTGTTTGATTTAACTTTTGTTACTATTCAAACATATCTATTGTCATAAACTGAATGGATTAGTAACAATGTCTAACTTACAACAACCTCTATATATTCAAATATTATAACATTATTTGGCCAGAAAGATAAATACATGTACATCGTATTATAAATCTGCTATACTCGAGGTTTAGTATTTTGCTGTTATAAAACGCGCAATGCAATGCAGAATTCGTATAGCTCTTCATTAGCTCACCTTAGCTTGTGTCTACAATAAGCTTTTTACGGTGCAATGATTGATATCCAACGATTGATACTTGTCTGGAAGGCCTTAAAGTTACTGAGAAATCGGAAACTATTTCGCCAAGTATTAATTCTAGACATTCAGATTAGTGCAGAGGTTTTAAATAAATCTGATAATCTGATTTCTTTCGCATTTCCTAAGGAAATTCAAAATGATGAGATATAAAATTTGCAATTTACCTGGTTAACGGGTGAAAATATAAATGAATGAAAAAAAGATTTAGCGCGGGATACTACTAGTTGTAAACAAGTTACATTTTGACATAGAGATACAACGGCAATCTGTAATTACTTTAAATATTCTGCTCTGTAAGCTTGTGAGCTTTCAGTGCAAGGTATCTAGTATCTGACCAATCCTGAAATCTGACCAGGCCTATATTGAGAATATTCTCAAGTCTAATGATGTTTGGCCCTAATATAGACTTACAGTGGGTGAAATAGCATTGTTGCATCTGGGAGGAAAATGTATTTTAATTCAATCCTGTGTACGAATGACATGTCATAGTTTGCTTTCAGATAATACTTTACCAATGTATGAAAAACTCAGTGTCACTAAACTGGCTGTTGGATAAATTATCACACATCTTGACTTATATGATTTCAGAACACGTTCCATATCACACATTTTCAAAACTGTATCGTGTTCAGAATATTAAAGAACCGGCCTGGCTCAGTCGGTAGCGCTCTCGACTCTTGATCGTGAGGTCGTGAAGTCCAGCCGGCGGCAGGTTGGTTTCCTGTCTGTCGGATGAGACAGTAAATACCGTGGTCGCGTGTCACATTAGGTGTCGGCACGTTGAAGAACCCTCACTGCTCAATGGCCGTAAGTGCCGAGCATAGGCCAACAGTTGAAGCCCTTCACCGGCATTGGGTGATGTCTCCATATGAATGAAATATTCTTGAGTGGGACGTTAATCAACAATAAACAAACAAAAAAATCAGAATATTAAATGACTTTTATTTCCGTAATTTTCGAGTTGACGGTACATCAACTCATTTGTGTAAGCACAGACGATCTCTGATCACAAAGTCAAAGTACAATTTCAGTAGGAGATTGATTGCACAGCACATTGACACAGAATGATAAAAGAAAATATTTTTGTTCAACATGCACATCTATATGAACTAACCGTGTGTTTGGCATGTATATATGTCACTGGAACATTTGTCAGACACTATTATCTGCAGAAACAATATCCTTGAGTAGCAGCCATGGTACTCATTGATGACGATAAGTAGGTCAGGGTTACTAGCTTTGTCGTTTAGCTATGCTGTCAAAAATGCTGATTTGTACCTAGGTTGGACATACATAGCTATATTTACGCAATTAAAATTTTCGCAAGTGATAACAATATCAATGGAAAACTACAAAGTCGCTCAGAAATTTTGAAAATATTCAGGAAATATAGTATCCTAACCGTAAGGCCTATAATCAAATTAAAACAAAATGAAAATAAAAACACTTAAATAGCATATAATTTACAAAAACATGTATATTGAAAAAGATCGGTTTGTCATTCTGCTTTCTAGGTAAGCTTTTGTGCTAGAGATAGGCGTTGTGGTGAAGAAACTGTGAAGGAATTGCAGTCAAAATACGGCAAGGATAGTGTTACTTTTATCGAATGTGATGTAGTCGATCATGACAGTTTGGAAGGTAAGATAAATGTTTAAATGTCAACCTACTCAGGTTTCAATGAAGTGAATTTGCATCGATAACCCTATAATATCAATAAGAAATGAGCGATAAAGTTAAATATAATATTCTTATCACAAAAAGTAGGTAATAGGTTAAAAATATGAATTGTAAAACCAACTTGACATATTTTGGTTTTATTATCTGACTTTCTTTCTAGTTGATGATTTGATTATTTGATACTTTCTGTTCACAAAATCATTTCATAGGTTGATATAACAATCTTACAACTAATAAATAAATGCTATAATCATATCAAAGAAGGAAAGATTTTAGTTGTTTCAAATCCTGCTACTTTTTACTAATGTAACCATTAATGGTAATTGACATTACCGTTCCTTTTTTATTTCTTTATTTAAATTATTCAGATAAGATTATTATGTAATGATTTGTTGACTTTTGATAAGGCTGTTGTCCCCGGTGAATATCACTTTCATGGGGGTGATAAATTAAGGTGTCAATCCCATCAAACATCAATAATAATATATTATTAGATGATTGTCTTATCCAATAATCGCTGATTGGCCTATATTATACTATCTGTTCTTGTTCAGTTGTTATACTAACCTTAAAACCCTTCTGTACAAATTATGGCGAGGATTCGTTACTCACGTATTTCATTTGGACTTGAATGTGGACTCACGGCGGATGTGACCAGTCGACAGGAGATGCTTACTCCTCCATATCACCTGATCCCACCCCTTGGTTTCCACAGGTCCGTGTTTGTCCATTTTTACCGGATTTGTATCTATGTCCTGGTCATCCTAAATATTTATACTTTGGTATCTGAGATGTTTTATATTTCTCCGTTTATATAATAATCCAAGCCAATGAATTAGCCAGAAGGGATAATCATGCAATAAAATATTGACCTTTGATATCGGTTGAAACCTTGACTTATCACATACTGTAACCAAGGTTTTCATTTCAGGTTTGTTTCAACAAACAAAAGAGCTAATTTCTGACTCCCTTTCATAATCCCCAGTCTATCTTTCAGTATTTTGTGGCCCTGAACTAGGTTAATATTCATAAATTTCTCCTTTAATCATGTATAGCCTTTTGAATTTTACCACCGCCCCTGGACATATCATTTAGTTACATATGGTGTATTTGTACACATAATTATTCTAGAATTGCATATCTCTGTATCCGAAATCTATATCTAACATGCCGTTTGAGAAAATACATTTGAACGCAGACATTGGTACCACTATGGTACTGACAATATTTGCAAATTGAGACAATATTATCAATACCTAACTGGTTTACGGAGGAGAGTAATTTTGCGTCCTTTTGATTTATCTTGGTTATAGCTTCCTCCTTTCGTCAACTAGATACTCCATATTTGATTTGAGTGTCGCATACAAAAACTGTGTTGCTACCACCATCACTAGTTTATCGCACATGGTCAAAGTTTTACGGGAATTCCCTATATAAAGTGTACCTATTGTACTTAACTCATCAGCGCCTAAACTTTTCGATAATACAAAATTTAGACAGTTTAAATGTGTCTTTATCTTTAGGGGTAAATGAATTAATGATAAAATGATAAGAGAGTGCAAAATCTTACCCTGAAGTATCTCTTAATTATCATTTTCGTTTAAATATTTTGTTTTTGAGTTGATTACCGTTGTATACAGGTGGCTCTCATTGATGGATGTAAGCTTGCGGAGAACTATTTGAGTTTACAGCATGGTGGCAAAGGTGGGGTTGTCTTAAATGTGGCATCCGTAGCCGGTACTGGTAAGCTGCTATCGTTATGACATAAGTTGAGTTGACATTATTTTCACAAAATAAAGATATAGAAATATATGATTTTTTACTCATCTTTATGTATAGCTTTTATTTGTTCATATACATGAAGTACAAGTAGTAAAAGTAGAAAATACATCGAAATACATTGTTTTGGTTAACACAGCCAATGTCCTTTAACGACGACGAAAAAGTCATATATCGGCTTTGTGTAGTATTATAGCTATTAAGATATCAGGGCCCAAAGTCACCAAATTTACTCAGTACTCAAGCTCAACTAGTTTTTCATGATTTTAAGGCGGAGAAATAATTATTTATTCTGCAACTGGACATGTTTTCTATATACTGGTTGCATAAAATTGTAAATAATTGTGAACGTTATTGCTCATTTGAAGAATACTTTAAAAATATTAATAAAATGTTTGAGTACGTACTCAAATTTTGAGTACCGTGCTCAACGTATTTATTCTTTTTTTTGCAGCAAAATCATAAGTGTGACACAAGTGAATGATGTAATATAATAATCTGTTTCTTATTCATTCAAATTTGGAAGTTTTACAAGCAACTATATAGTCAAAATAATGAAATAAACGTTGAGCTTGAGTATTGAGTAAGTTTGGTGACTTCGGGCCCAGGTATACAGGGGTATCCATGATCGAGTGGTTAGAGTAACACCCCATAAACGATAACGTATTTCACTTCTAGTCGGCCAAGATTCGAAGTCCAACTAAAAACCGTTAAAGACTGGAAAATGAAACATTGTTGAGTCTAGCATCAAACACAAATAAATCAAACAAACAAATTCCCGGTAGTTCCGATATAATTAAGTTGTTTGTGGTGTAAAACACCATTATAACAGAAAAAATAATCAAGCAGTATTGTCTACAAAACATTTGAAATGCGTATGTAAGAAATCTTCTTTGGCTAATTAGCATCAATGTATCAATTTTCCTAATACACACCACTCACATCCTCATCAATACCATGACTACATATATTTTTTCAAATATTGACATTTTTTGTTTCTAATGATTTAAGCCTCGTTTGAAATAAAATATGAATAGCCTAACATTTTTTGTAGGCCTCATTGAATCGCCGAAGATGCCGGTTTACTCCGCAACAAAGGCAGGAGTGATCGATGCTACAAGAAGTTATGCAGTAAGTAATATTATAGTCAGTTATACAAGTAATACAATAGTCTAATGAAGTATCACGAACACTTGCAAAGGATGAGACTTAATGTTGACCAACGGTTACAAAGTTGACTTCATTTTGGATTTGGACTATTGAATGTTGTTTTACGTTAGACTCGACAAACTTTCAGTTATATATGAGAGAGAGAGAGAGAGAGAGAGAGAGAGAGAGAGAGAGAGAGAGAGAGAGAGAGAGAGAGAGAGAGAGAGAGAGAGAGAGAGAGAGAGAGAGAGAGAGAGAGAGAGAGAGAGAGAGAGAGAGAGAGAGAGAGAGAGATGTGAGGATGATTAAAAATTGATTCAGTTTTTTATTCAAATGTCCTTTTCATCATCAATCTCAACACGGGAAATTTCATTTATGCAATTGACTGGAATTTAAAAAGTTTGTTGTAATGCTAAATTATATTCCTGCATTGTAGGCACGATCAGTTACAGAAAAGAACGGAATTAAATACGTATGTATTTGCCCTGGTGTAACGGATACAGGGATGAAAGCACAGGTCGAAACTAAGGAAGGTGTAGAAAGAAGTGGGTTGGAGGATGCAACGCCAATTGTATTTGACCCGGCTAAAGTTAATACGTGAGTTTTATCAAGATACATCTCCATATTTAACATAACTGTTTAAGCAAATCACAGTTTCTATTATATTTTTTCAGTTAATCTCCATTGAAAGTAAAGTCACAGATGCATTTATAATATTCAATCCATTGAAAGTAAAGTCACCGCTGACACTATAATTATCCAGTCACTCCCAATTGAAAGTAAAATAAGAGGCACTGGAACCAACACCATATAGCCTTGGATGTCGGATCTAAGCAAATGGATACAAGTCACGAATCGAATTATATAAAATTTCAAATGGCTAAAATAATAAAACGGACACAAATGAAGTCAAAGTTTCGTGACAACCTGTCCATTTCTCAGCACTAAATCAGATTAGAATATCATAACCTCTAACACACATACACACTCGCACACAAACAGACACACACCACAACCGGAATATGAGTATATAAATATAAATATTTTACATTGCAGCGTTGAATCTGTTGTGAATGCTTCTATCGATTTGATTGAAACAGATGACAATAATGGTGCAGTCTCTCTTGTTAAAGAAAACAGCTCAAGATTTATACACGGAAGAGGACCAGAGTAGTCTAACCATTAACACCAAGTTTAACCTTATAGTCACTTAAATTATGGTTATAAAATACATTCCAATCTATGTCCTGGACATCCTATTGATTTATACTTTGGTATCTGAGATTTTTATATCCAAACATACTTCGAGTAAATGCTTAAATAGCAGTTCATTTATCAAAATGTGTTGCATAAGTCATGTATTTACATGATACAAGAAAATTATCGCTGTCGTTTAATTTTTGCTCTTATCTTTCTTGGATGAGAGGGCGAATTTAAAATGAAAGCGAACTTTTCCACCCGAATAATTGACATATGGACGTATATGCCACCCATGAAAGTACGTCGATTTAGGCAAATTTAAGAATATATGCTTTCTGTTGTAAAAGGGCAAACATGTACAGGTATACCATTGTTCAACGAGTTATAAGATTCTAATCAATTGAGCAACATACTGTTCCTTTTACAGGTTCGAATGTGTATATATATATATTTCATTCAGTAATAACGTATGTGGATTTATTGAATCGTTTACAGTGTCACAAAATACACCAGACGTCCCTTCATTTTTACGATATTCAGACTTTTCAATACTTTTAACTGTTAACATATTTGCTATTAGTAATTATTTGTATTTGGATTTTATTAAGCCAGTCTTGTAATATTAATCTTTTAATTGACGCACATGGTTTTTATATTACCCCATCTAAATTTTAGACATATAGTTCAAGTATGGCCTAGGCATACTCAAAGCCAAGCCTAATATAATAGAAACCAAATATACAACAATAGGAGGAAATACCAAACAATAAAGATTCCGCAAGTATGTTTAAGAGGTCATGGTGTACATTTCCTTTTGGCCAGTCTACAAAGCTGTGTGCAAGTTCAAAATGCAAAACAGAGGATAAAAATCAATATCGGCGTCTTAACATCCAATTGACCTATCGGCAAAAGCCCGACACGGTACCTTTTGGTAAATTATTCTATAATGACGTCACAATTAAATGATCCGTCAAACATTTGTTTGATTATGAAGTCACAATCAAATGAAAAATAAAATAAACATATGAAAAGCAACGAATTACACATTTGGCCTACATGTCAACGTTTTTAGTAATGACGTTTACTTAAAATGTTTTGTAAAAAAATCCGCTGTCACTGCATAATCAGAAAAAAAACTAACTGCACCACAAGATAGGCCTACTGTACCACGGTATTTTTCAATATTTCTCTTTGTCAATCTTACCTGACAGGTGAGATATTTACCTTTAAAGGTTAAAAAAAATCATGCATGAAAAAAAATGTCTTGCAGGAAAATAAAAAATCTGCAGGAAATTGACAAAATCCCACAAGATAAAAACCGTCCTAAGGGTTTTTTCATCCTATAGGAAAATAAAATCCCCAGGGATAAAGTAAATCCTAAGGTTGAAATATTGTATTGGTAAATAAAATACCTAGAAAATTTGAAGGGTAAATTTAGTTTTCCTGAAGGAAAATTAAATTCTTTAGGGTTTCAAATTTCCTACAGGAAAAAGTAAATTATTCTTAGAGATGTTAATTCCAAACACTGATTGATGTGCATATTACAGTGTACAATGTGTATTACTATTTACTATTATTTTCAATTATTAAAGCTCTGTCATACAGTTTAAATTGATATCTTACTGTATCATTTTATACTGTAAGTCTGTTAACATACACAAACACACATCATGGGACTACACAACTACCATAAATACTGTATATTCCTTGAAGTGAGACATACACTCACCAAAGAAATGCTATCTGCCTCCTGCTGTGAAAAAGTCGTGGAGATGTATATAGGGTGAAAACTATTTTATGTACATTTATTTTTTTAAGTAAGATGACAAATATTTGATTTATGTAGGGTTGAAAATATTATTTATGTGCTCACGTAAAACTTTCAAGTGTACATCCCGAGGCAACCATTCATTTTCCATCAACTTATCCAATTGAAAATCACATAACTCTGGCGTTTGAATTCGAACTGATCAACTGGACACCTAGCCAGTACTCAGTCTGTCCCTATATTATTCGAATGCGGACTGAATGAATCAGCAACAAAGGATGAAACAGGAAATGTGTTTAATATGCATGATTGTGTAAGGCTCTACGACAAAATGTGCAGATAGGGAGACTTGCGAGAGTTTCAAGGCCTACATACGAGTACGAGTTAACCAGGAACGCCATAGATAAACATTAGAGGTAAATGCCTATATTAGTGCCCCATTTATCAGGTCTTTCAAAAACGATAACTGAAATTAATAAATTAAAAAAGAATTATGCATTATTTAAAATAATTTAAAACAAAACATTACGCAGGTCAATTTCAAGCATACATTCCTACTTAAAGAAATTCCCACAGCGATACTGGGGTTTTAAACAGTCAAAAATATGATCATAGGTATATCTGAAGACAAACTTCAATTCCAGACACTGATTGATTTATATCTTATATACATAAAATTACTATTACTTTTAATTAATAAAATTTTAACTTGATATCTGACTGAATCATTTTTTCACTGTTGACACACAATCACACATCATGTGACTGTACAACTATCACGAACATGTTCACTGTATAATCCCGAAGTGGGAAAATCATCAAAGAAAGGTCACCTGCACCTCGTTGTGATAATAAAAGGTTTAGAATGTATAGGGCCTAGTTGCAGAAAAGATTTCTGTATATTGTATTGAACTAATAGCTATAGATATATGGTATTATATAAATTTCTGTTAAAAAAAGGTATCAGGAGTATACTGATTTGAGATATATGTATATAATTAAAACAATCAATACATCTATGTATAATTTCATTTCTAACGTTTGAGACACGGAAAAAAACCTTGAGGAATAAATGATCTGAAGAATTATAATCAAATTTTGATCTGCATTATTTCACATTTTCACACTAAAGCATATACAGATCTGTATAAATTTATCATTTATTTGCAACAACAAAAAACATGGAGTCAATATAATGTAAAATTCAGTAAAGAACATGTGAAAATTTTACATCTATTATTTTATTTATAAGCCACTAGTGCTGTTTAAGAATCGACATTATCAATATCTAACTATCTCAATATAGAAACAAAATTATATGTTTTTGACACGTATGTTTATAGTGTTCTTAATTATGGAAGTGAGGTATGGGACTTTGTCCATGGTAAAGATATGTCTTAGATCTATTTATGATTATATGTATAACCAGTTGAATACTATTGTTAATGTGTTGAGTCATATAAAAAAAAAATGTTATTTAGTATGGGCTTATTTATGTATGGTTACAACAATTTGTTCCAGATCGAAAAACTTGTATACATACTTATAAAAATAGTTTATGATATTTCTAATCAAGACATGCAAAGTTATTTTCAAGAGTCTTCAAAATGTCGTCTGTACACATATACTTGATATATATATATATATATATTGTACTGATTGACCAGACGGTCAAAGGCTAAAATAAACTATTAAACCATCAATTGATTATCTATATAATGTAGATATACATACAACAGATGGAATTTAAAGAGAAACCTAAAAATAAAATGTAATTAAATACTAATCGGGAGCTGTCAAGCTGAGAGAGAGAGAGAGAGAGAGAGAGAGAGAGAGAGAGAGAGAGAGAGAGAGAGAGAGAGAGAGAGAGAGAGAGAGAGAGAGAGATTAATAGTTTAATGCATAATGACCCTGAAAATCATTCTATACTTTGTAGGCCTGCCCTATTTAAAGAAATATTTGGGACAACCTTTAGGGAGAAAATGTTGTACACCCTGACTTCAACTATCTGCTTTCTGAGTAATTTTACTGAAATCAGTAATTCATATAATACATCACAATTATCTGTTTGATAAATTACCAAAAAAACATGCCAACATGTCTGTGGCTTTTAGACACTAAATGGGGACGCTTCAAAGGAATTATCAAATCTAAATTACCCTGTTACCAATTTTAGTCAACACTTATAGAAATATAATTCTCCATCTTTTCCCAGAGAGAGACACACACCGCTTCGCAATTTCTCAACTTTGATATAACAAATAAGTTATATCTACGTTGATTACCTTTTATGTTTAGTCATACATAAGTCACTATTGATGTAGCTTGTTCGTACTGTTACTCATGTGGGTTGCATATCATCATTCCCTGTCAGATTTTCGGTAAGCGAGTGCAGATAAAAGATTTGTAAGTATCATAATCCATCTAAATACGGAGCTTTGGAGCATTGTTCAGCGTGCTGTATTGTTGTTTATCTTCCCACTAGTAATAGTTGACAGCTCCATCGCACGCATTTTGAATTTTGCCGCCAGGAACCGCATCCGGTACGCCGTTGATGACATTATCAGATTCCCGGCATCTAATTGGTCAATTCAAAATGCGTGCCATGGAGCCGCATGTGACGTCATATCGGAAGTGAGGTCATACCGTTGTGTAATGTTCTCAAACTTTGCAAAGTGATCATGTAACATTCTCATGTTTCAAAATTTGAAAAGTTATCAAGTGTGTAACGTACTCACAGTACAAAGTTTGCAAATTGATTAAGCGTGTAACGTTCTCATGTTTAAATGTATGCGAAGTGATCACGTGTGTAACGTTCTCATGTTTAAATGTTTGCGAAGTGATAAAGTGTGTAACGTTCTCATGTTTCAAAGTTGAAAAGTTTATATATTCTGTTTCAACGGGATGAAGCAAAGTTGTAAAATTTGCAATGGTCTACGTGTGAAAGTTGTGAAGTCTCAAAGTGGCAAAATTAACAGAATTTTTTTGTTAATTTTCATGGTTTTTACCTCAAAACACCAACTTTAATAATACAAAAATGGTGGTTTTTTAACAGTAGTGGCCACAAATTGACTAACAATACTTAACGGACAAATGCAACTTCATTTAAATCATAGAATATAAAAAAATCTCAGATATTAAAGTATAAATCAATAAAATGTCCAGGATATAGATACAAATCCGGTAAAAATGAACAATCACGGACATCTAGAAACCAAGAGGTGGGATCGGGTGCAATGGAGGAGTAAGCATCCCCTGTCGAACGGTCACACCCGCCGTGAGTCCACAGTCAAATCCAAATGAAATACGTGAGAAGTGAATCCTCACCACAAACGGCATTGACGCCTCAACAACCGCTATCGAACAGACAAATCAACATTTCACTTATTGAAATAGAGTAGTCGCAAACAAGACTAATATACCGACCGTAAAATTTGCGGAACGTTGACATTAAACGCGATTTTCGATATCTCTGTGTCAGTAATTTGTCAGTGAGTAGAACTGAAACGATTTAGAGTCGACACCTGCTTGGCATGCCCGCTGATGACTCTAGTGTGACATATTCAAGTTGTACATGTCTTGCAGGACGGTAGGTTTCGCTATACATTGCACACTGTAATATACACATCAATCATTGTTTGGAATTAAAGTTCATCTTCAGATTTATAAAATGATCTAAACTTCTGGGTTTTTTGTTTGTTTGTTTGTTTTTGTTGTTTGTTTTGCATTTAGTACTGACGGGCGGGGGTAGAATGGGGAAATATTATACTGAAGCATTCTTTTCAAATTTTGTTTGAAAAGTTCCAGGTTAAATGACATATAAATTAACTTTTTTAAGAATAATTTGTACTGAATAAAAATATTTTGTAGATATGTTCCATTTCATATATCCCACGGGACTTTTTTCTCTCTCCTAAGGGTGTATTGTAGGAATCTAATTTTTCCTGTAGGAAATTTAAAATCCACAGGATTTATTTTTCCTGCAGGAAAATTAAATTTATCCATAGGTTTTCATTCACCCCTAGGAATTTTCTTTACCCTTAGGATTTTTATTTACCCATTATTACAGGATTATTTTTTACCCTTAGGATTATTTTTTTTCTTCAGGATTTATCTTATCCCGGGAATTTTATTTTCCTGCAGGAGAAAGAACAAAGAAGGTTATTATGCTGCGAGATTTTGTCAATTTCCAGCAGGATTTTTTTCCCCGCAAAAATTTACATTTTCCTGTGGGATGTTTTACCTTTACAGGTAAATATCTCACCTGTTAGGTGAGAATGACAAAAATATTGAAAATATATTGTGTTACAGTAAGCCTATCTTGTGGTGCAGTTATTTTTTTCTGATTTTGCAGCAAATGGGGCACGAAAATACAGTTTGGAGAACTGCATAATTAAATGACACATTATTGAAAGACAGTAACAATGGCGACGTCTATACACTAACTCTGTATAACGTCGTACACCACTGCCATCGCCGATATACTCGTACTATAAAATTTGTCACTGATTCTCATTCCTATACTATAAATAAGATTCTGACACTGTCTATAAACTAGTGCAAATGACAGAAATATTTTTGTTTCAGGTAATGTCTTTTGCAAGTATTCGTTTGGCAGCTAGCTAGTAGCAAGGTGAAACAGCCTTATTATTGTTTTTTATATCAACTTCAGTGTATTTTTGTGTAGAATCAGAGTGGTGTTTGACGAAATAAGTATCCTGATAGCCAATCACTAGATATTTAAAATTTCGGGCACCACCTATAGTGAAAATACAGTTGTCTATGATGCTGAAAAGTCTTTCTTTTAATTTTTTATGTGGAATAGTGGTGTAAAGAGTAGAGAAGTCATAAGTTTTGATACTGTGAATTCAAGAAAAACTGTGTGACTCAAATTTTCTAAAAGCTGTTTAGTATTTTTAGTATCCACATCTGATTTACACCGCTTCTTGAATAAGCAACTGTACAATATTGTTGAAGTTTCTCCTTAACGGCTGTCAATATCTTGGTAAGGAGTAAAGATAAAGGTTTGGTAGAACATTAGCCGGATCCTGCTATGTATCTTTGCTTATATGGGGTTTTGTGAAGGTTAGATATCTAATATAAATGTGGTAGCTCGAAATCGGAATCCGTTGTAGGTATATCAAATGAGCGTTATATGGACACGTGATTTGAAGGATCTCATCCTTTGAAAGTGAGCTACGTGTGTATGTAGGATTTTCAGAATTCGTATTAAACCTAAGTTCTTCTAATAAACAATTATAGTAATGTGCCTTACAAATAAAATCTAAATTATTTGAGGCTTTGTCTGCTGGTACCAGTACATATTGGCCATGTAATCTATCCACTTCAGTTACTACTTCTGGATCATTAAATACAGAGGGATAACGTGTTTTCATAGTCCCTTTAAGTTTTCGAATACGAGATTTTATCAACCATCATATGGCTTTCAGCCATTCAGACAAAGTGTCTGGTTCTACGTCTTCATGTTTGGCCAATCGTCTGGCATAATCTTCGACAGAATCCATAACTAAACTAAAATTCTGACGAAAATAAAAGTAACGGGCTTCCCGGTATTTAGGGCCCCTTAAAATAAGATTTTTGAGGCTTTCATTTTCAACAATAGAAACGTTGCCTGTAATGACAGAACCTTAGTGTATAAGATACTAGCAACGTGAAACAGCAGCAATACGAACAGAACCTTAGTGTATAAGATACAACAACGTGAAACAGCAACAATACGAACAGAACCTTAGTGTATAAGATACAACAACATGAAACAGCAACAATGCGAACAGAACCTTAGTGTATAAGCTACTAGCAAGGCGAAACAGCAACAATACGAACGGAACCTTAGTGTGTAAGATACGATCAACGTGGAACTGCAACAATACCAACAAAACATTAGTGTATAAGATACTAGCAACGTGAAACAGCAACAATACGAACAGAACCTTAGTGTATAAGATACAACAACGTGAAACAGCAACAATACCAACAGAACCTTAGTGTATAAGATACAACAACATGAAACAGCAACAATACAAACAGAACCTTAGTGTATAAGATACTATCAACGTGAAAAAGCAACAATACGAACAGAACCTTAGTGTATAAGATACTAGCAACGTGAAACAGCAACAATACGAACAGAACCTTAGTGTATAAGATACTAGCAACGTGAAAAAGCAGCAATACGAACAAAACCTTAGTGTATAAGATACAACAACGTGAAACAGCAACAATACGAACAGAACCTTAGTGTATAAGATACAACTACGTGAAACAGCAACAATACGAACAGAACCTTAGTGTATAAGATACAACAACATGAAACAGCAACAATACGAACAGAACCTTAGTGTACAAGATACTATCAACGTGAAAAAGCAACAATACGAACAGAACCTTAGTGTATAAGATACAACAACATGAAACAGCAACAATACGAATAGAACCTTAGTGTATAAGATACTAGCAACGTGAAACAGCAACAATACGAACAGAACCTTAGTGTATAAGATACAACAACGTGAAACAGCAACAATACGAACAAAACCTTAGTGTATACGATACAACAACATGAAACAGCAACAATACGAACAGAATCTTAGCGTATAAGATACAATAACATGAAACAGCAACAATACGATCAGAACCTTAGTGTATAAGATACAACAACAATACGAACAGAACCTTAGTGTATAAGATACTAGCAACATGAAAAAGCAACAACACGAATAGAACCTTAGTGTATAAGATACAACAACATGAAACAGCAACAATACGAATAGAACCTTAGTGTATAAGATACTAGCAACGTGAAACAGCAACAATACGAACAGAACCTTAGTGTATAAGATACAACAACATGAAACAGCAACAATACCAACAGAACCTTAGTGTATAAGATACTAGCAACGTGAAACAGGAACAATACCAACAGAATACTACAAATAATACTACAAATAGGTTTAGTGTATAAGATAAGATAGTAACGTGAAAAACGTAATACTACAAAAAGCTTATAAGATACTAGCAACCTGAAAAAGTAATACTACAAAAAGCCTTTTATTAGTGTATAAGATACTAGTAGCGTGAAACAGCAATATTGCAAAGTAAACCTTAGTGTACAGGAAACTAGCAACGTGAAACAACAACATTACAGAGTTAACCTTAGTGTACAGGAAAATAGCAACCTGAAACAACAATATTGCAAAGTTAACCTTAGTGTACATAATATTAGCAACGTGACACAGCAATATTAAAACGCAAACCTTAGTGTATAAGGTACTAGCAACGTGAAACAGCAAAATTAAAAAGCACACCTTAGAGTATAAGATAATAGCAACGAGAAACAACAATACTAAAAAGCACACCTTAGAGTATAAGATAATAGCAACGTGAAGCAACAATACTAAAGAGCAAACCTTAGAGTATAAGATAATAGCAACGTGAAGCAACAATACTAAAAAGCAAACCTTAGAGTATAAGATAATAGCAACGTGAAGCAACAATACTAAAAAGCAAACATTAGTGTATAAGATACTAGCAACGTTTGACTTGATTTTAATTCTGAATATTGTTATACGCCCCACATAACAATTTTTCAGTTATATGATAGCGGCCAGGTTTATTGGTGGAGGTGAGAAGCCGGTTGCAATGTGCCCGGAAAGACGCCACCGGCCTTCCACAAGGAAACTGGCAAACTTTGTCACAAAAATCAGTTTATGTTCCTGCGGGACTCGAAACCCCGCTAATCAGAAGTGAGATACTTCAAAACTCGATGCTGTAAACCACTCGGCCACGGAAATCCCACTTGCAACATGAAACAAACAAAATTGTATCATTGTAAATTGTATAAGCAACGTATAGCAAAGTGAAACAGAAACTCAAGAACAAGACGAATTAGATATGCAAATGGTCTCAACATGAAAAAAAAACAATAGCGAATTCCAAACCGGATAGGACCAGGTTTCAGGAAGGAGTCAGCGTCCCCTGCCTGCATTAATGTTCCATGGAAACCTTTCTAGTTCGATGAACGGGTCAAATTCGGTGAAAAGGTCAAGTTTGGTGAGAAGGTCAAATTCGGTGAAAAGCTTGATTGGCGAAAGGGAGTCACTGTCTGTTGTCGTGCTCCAGATTACTATCTAATATTCATAGGAGATGGATTTTATAATGTTTAACAAGATCCCTGTATCGACCATAAAACTTCTTAAACGACGATGTCAAGCGTTGAACAACGTAACCTTGTGTATGTAGTTTATTGGCGAGTATTTCAACATATAGCCTGCTAGCTAGCAAATCCTTCAAATCAGTTGAAACAATTAAGGCAAATGCAGGTTATGTTTTGAAATAACATAGTTTTATTGTTCTGTCTGAAATTAAATTATCGACACCGTCGTTATGAAAAAGACCATATAAGCCAATAATACAGCCGTGTGTTATGTAGGTCAATTAAGTATTTACCGATCTGCTAATATAGAACACGATAGCCTAATTATATAGAGAGTATTCCGTCAATAACTGCATTACTGAGAAACCTGTGAGAACTAATTACGCTTGGCATTGACTTTGCAGGTTCTGTAAGATTCGGGTCTAGGCCTGTCGGGTGAAGACAAACACATCGGCTTCTTTATAAGTGATGCTTGACAAAGTTGCACTAGGCCTAACTCTTTTTTACTGTTCAACAGACAGGTTACAATTCTACGAAGCGAACCTTCATTTCTGTGGTTATAGTCATAACATGACCTAGATATATTGCGATATGGGCCTGTAGGCTACCTACGCTACAGTGTGCTACGGATGTAGTCCAGTGTTTCCGATTTCTTTCTGTGATGTTGTTTTTTTTTTTGCCGTGGTAATGTATGACTTTTAAGATTAAATAAATAAATAAGAAATAGATATGTGATATTCTCTTCTTTATTGATTCGTTCATATGTTATGATTTCAGAAAAAAACGTATCTAACAAATAGATAGAAAGTGTTTCTTATTCATGTATTCTACTACAAAAAGTAAAACGGCCAACACTCGGGTCACGTGACTACAAACTCTGACTATGCGTTACATCGTTCTATATACATGGAAAGAAGTGATTCGCAGTCAGTATGTAAATATTGTATCAATACAGATGAAATGTACATCTGCTTTCGTCAAAATAACAGCTTATTTAAATAACTCATAAACAATTATCTAGTCAATATGAATATTATCAAAAGACCAGGAACAAGTGACAGTCACAGTGCGAGAACAAATTGTCCAAAAGGCCACGTTAATTCATACTTGCTTTCAACGTTTATATTGCCAAGGCATATATTTAACTATAGCAATATAACTATATTGTGATTTATATATAATTTGTTCGCAGATTGCATCTTTGTTTTCTGTTCGTATAATTTAAAAGTTTATCACAGTTTCATTCAGATGCATTGAACTGTGTAATCTAAGCAACGTCTTTTCCTGTAAGTTTGAAATTGTAGTTAATCGGATGGATGATTTATATATTCGTAGTTGGGATTTGTGTGCGAATAATAGGACGGGACGTTTCTCGATTCAAATAATCGCGAGTTCGATTCCCGCTTAGACTTAGGATGTCTTTGCTAGAAAAGTTGTCACTTCATTTGCAGAATGCCAATGTTCCTTTCCCGGGTACTTTCGTCACCCGATTCTGCCATCCATCATTTAAAAACGGGCCTCCACTGTATGAGTGAAGAAGATGTTGAGTGTGACATGATACAATATTTAAACACACACATATTAAAAACAAAATAAAACAATTGTATGATATAATTATACAAAACGCCAAGCTTTAGCATCGATTTTAAAATATCAAAATTTATAAGCTTGATGTTACTGAAATTGATTACTTCGAGACTACAGAAACGATCGCTTGCATTAGAATCGACCTGTATACGATAGTTCCCGGACACCGATATCTTAGTATCATTATTATTCGTAGAAATGTCAGTGACTGATTCTTTTCGAAGACGGAAAAATAATTGGTTCTTCAATTGAGACATAGGTATCACACAAAGTATAACGTTGAAGAACCTTCAATACACTATTCTAACTGGATGGAATAGGTCCGATTTTGTAGCACTTTCACTATATGCCTAAAGAACATTTATTCTATCATGTCGATTGCAAGATATCTTCCAGGCTTTCTTTGGACAAAATTTGGATCCCAATCCCCCCTGATTACAAGACTGATATGGTAGAATATGTTTGTTTTATTTCTCGATCAAAAAGTATCATAAACATAATACCATAGTTATAATGCCCAAAGCGATCGTTTCTGTCAATTAAACTTCATCAGTTGAGCTCCAATTGTAATTAGATTTTCTAAAGAGAAAGTGGTATTAGGCAAGGTCAAATAATAAGTCTAAACGTATAATCAAAATCCATCTAACAGTAACCACTGTACAAAGATGGCTATCCTAGCTTTAGAAGAATTTAGAAATTTAAATGTGCCAAATTTTACTTTAGTATAAGATTATCAGCTGGTACCGAAATACCAGGTACTAGGTTTATGTATACCCTCGGGTACTCAAACGGTCCACCAGCAGTGGCAACGACCTAGTGGTTATAAATATCATAAACATAATACCAAAGTTATAATGCCCAAGACGATTGTTTCTGTCAATTAGACTTCATCAACAGATGTCCCATCGAAAATAGAAAGAACAGTAAAACACTCAATATTCACATTTTTTCCATGAAGATATGTATTGTGCATACTTAATACTATGGAACTAATTGAGTGTTTTACTTTTTTTTCGCATAACGATATTTCCTTTTGTAGGACATTGAATTTTATTGAAAATAGAAAGGATTATTTAAAATCAATTTCATGTAAAAAACAGAAATCATAAAACAGACTTGGCCACGGCATGCCACAGATTTTAATGAATTTCATTATGGAAACGTTATCTATCCTGCTTAACTGAAATTTATACTTAAACTGAAATGTTTCATTTTTGTTGCCATGGGAACGTGAACGCCATAATTTAGATCACAGGAACTACGAAATATTGTGATTTTCTAGTATTGGACCCCTATATAGTGCATTTATGATGAGGTCAATGTATTTTACTATTTATCTCTGAATTACCCATGATTAGAAAAGTGTTATTTGATCACATTTGGAAAATGAATTTTCATTACATTAATACAATGGAAGGTCATTTTGGCACTTTAGCAAATAGTGGTATTTGTGGCGGTTTCATGGGCATATTTCACCACTGTACCTAATGCGTATAGAAATGCACTATACAACATTTTAAACATTACACTCTGTTCTTTTAATGGATATGAAAACAGTTTTGGTGAAACACCAGGTTAAACATTAGCACTTTGATGTTTTTGTCATTTTTTTTTAAATTTCTGAAAAACGTTGAATAATGGTAAGAAACAATACATTAATGTGAATGAATACCTTAAGACACTCACTTAACGCATACATTGTAAAGCAAAGTAACTTTAAATTTGTTTAAATGTTTTTATTAAATTATTTATCGTGGAAAATGTGCCATAAATGATTACGGCCAAAGGCACATTATTCCGAAGGCCCCTTACTCCACAGGTCCATTATTATTATAATATGATTGTCTTTTGGCACGTTACATTGTTGGTGAGATGGTGCGTCCGAGTCACTCTCCGTAGTGGGTCATTTGCAACAGCGCAAAGGAGCTTTTGTAAACTCTCGAAAACGGGGTCTGTTATTTCATATAAGAGGTACCGTATTCGATCCATTAAGCGCCCTGGGAGCTACAAAATCAGTAAAAAAGGGTTGGCGCTTAATGGATCTTTTAGCAGGACTCCTAATTGCTTTAAAATTTGAATATTGCTCGAGTCGAGTAGTGTGCTACACAAGAACTTGCATTTGTATTTAAACACGTAATTTTATTATTCCAGAATGTTGGCGATGTGCATAAAGAAAAGGTTTATTAACCCTTTCACCCCTATATTTATAAATGGTACTCTTTTTTCTATTGTCTAGACAGGTCTATTGTGGTCTGTAGGGATGAAAGGGTTAATTAGATATATAATATTGAGTTTTTGTACTGTGGTTTTGTTATCTATAGCTTTTATTCTACCTCATAAACTTGAGTTGGATATATTTAGTTACGTCAACATTATTGCTGGCATAACATATCTTTATTGTTTGGCTAAATTTGGCCAACTTGTTTTTTATTTTATAATTTTGCACAAGAATCAGTCAAAGAATCTTTGTTTCAAACTGTTTCCTCCATAAGATAAATAATACTGATACGAATTGTGCAAAAAAGATACAGAAACTATAGAGCATATACTTGTATTTTGGGAGTGTCAAGATGTAAGTCTTCTGAATTTTTTTTAAACATATAACAACAGTCTAACATAGGTGAAAATCAGTTGAATATATATGGACAAATACGGACCTCTAGAAATCCAGAGGTAGAACATGACACGGAGGTGTAAGCATATCCTGTTGACCGGTCACATCCGCCGAGGGGCCCATAGTCAAATCCAAATGTAATGATTGAGGTACGAATACAGATACATTGCAAACAAGATCGTTAAAAATTGCGGAACATTAACATGCAGCACGATTTTCGACATCCCTGTGTCAATAACTTGACAATAAGTAGTTTACCTCTGTGTAACTAAAGTAATCAGTATCTTTGGCAAATTCAATTACAAATCCAAAACTGTTGGAAATACCATATAGTACAGGAGTAATTAACGATTTGAAATATAATTACAAAACCATGAAAAAGGCATACATAGGTGTTTGCAGGTAATCAATGGGGTCACATGTTAAAACTCCCTGCATGTTCATTTTACCTTGTCATAGGTGTTTTGCAGGTAATAAATGGGGTAAAATGTTAAAACTCCCTGCATTGTCATATCAAATACACCATTAGACTATCAACAATAATATTGTCAATCTGTTTAATTATTGTTACCCATTTTTATGTTTGGATATTATATCAGGGATATCAACAGCAACATTTACAATTCAATTTATTCACTTATTTCCGCGTAAAGATTTGACCTAGTTTTAACAATTAAGTCAACTCAACAGAAAATGGAATATAAAATTTCAGAACCACTGATCAGAAAATTCCGTTTAAATTGTATATGTTCGATAGTATGAGATAAAGAATCTGTTACGAGTTTCCATTCACTTCACATTTAAGATAATGGTTTTGAATTTTCGGCTTTTGCTCGCCAAAAGGCGCGGAAATGGAAAATTTAAAAACTTGCATCATATATGTAATATGAGTGGAAACTCGTGATATCATATAAGGTTGATGGTTCCTCCATATATGTATGTATATATATATATATATATATATATATATATATATATATATATATATATATGCGAAAAAACAGTAATACACTCAAAATTCACAAATTTTCGGACACTTGGCGTTTATCAATTGAAAGACGACCATATACAAGCTTTGTATTGGCACTGAAACTTTGTATTGTGCAGACTTAATACTATGTAACTGATATACATATTGTCGTCTTTCACTTGATAAAGGCCAAGTGTCCGAAAATTTGTGAATTTTGACTGTTTTACTGTTTTTCCGCATACTGATACTTCCCTTCGGAGGACATTAAATTTTATCGGAATTATATATATATATATATATATATATATATATATATATATATATATATATATATATATATATATATATATATATATATATATATATATATATATATATATAAAAATCAATGTTTTATAGATACCAAACTTAAATTTGTTCAAGACATACCACAATCTAGGGATCCAACTCTTGTCATTGTGTTAACATACCACAAGTCCGGATCGACATTTACTGTAGATATGATTCAACAGTCCCCGGATGTTTTTTTTTTTTACATTTATGAACCACTAATGGTATCCGGGGAGTGGTACTTCAGAAAAGACATATTTTGTGATAATATTAGTGGCATATGCAGGTAAACAATGAATATATGCAGAAGCATAACAATACGTTTGTTCTATACTAGATACCATAAACACACTTATTTTCACTGGGATAAATGCTTCTATTTTACTTTTTAAAAACCTTTCCCATGGACAAACTTTAGCTTAATTACTTGTAAGTTGTTGTCACTAAGATATGAGGAAGTACGTTGAAGGTTGACATTTTGTAAATTTTATGGTCGGTGTTATGAACTTGTTTCGAAATACTATTTTTCACTTATTGTTATGATTAGCTACATTATTGACAGTTGTTGCTGGATCGACATTGATAATGATTTATTCCTCGATATATCTTTTTAATTTGACGGTGAACTCATGAATCCAATTACTCCTTCGTGGTATCTGGTTCCATCTTCGGTTTACTAGAGTTCCGTGTTTTTTTTTTTTTGGTTTTTTTTATTTGCAATGTTCACCAAATTATTAGTAAACTTTTCTTTAAGGCCTCTGACGATTAATAGTTTGGTACCTGTAATTTTAAACTATTATAAAGCATATCATTGACAGTTGGTTTTATCGCCGCATCTACGGTATACTAGTATGTTAGTCATTATAGGACCCATAAATAATATCTTAGTAATTAAACAAGTTTTGAATTCGATAAAAAAAACTATAATGCTTTTGAAACACCCCCGATTTATTATTCCGCAGGCAGACATTTTTGTTAAATGTTATCAATAGAAATTGGCTGGCAGTTTCGCTATAAAAGGCGAGTCCGCAGAAGGACCGTTATTTCACACCTGTACTCCCAAGGCAAACCAATGTACAGACGACATGCAATGACAACATACACTGTACTCAAACCATAAACATTCCGCATTAATTTTTACATCAAATCTTTCAATAATCTACGTAATAAATATATATTTTAAAATTAGTAATAAATTCATTATCTTAGTATCATAAAATAATATTTGCTTTGAACGTAAAAATATAGAAAATCCTACCAGTAATCTACACCTTTTCGTTTTGTTGTTTACATAGCGTCACATATTCTGGTGAACTCAGTAACGCGAACAGTCGGGTCGCACATGCTGCACTTGAACAAAGACAAGGTACCCTTTCTCATATTTTTACAAAGATGACATCAAATAAACGTTATAAGAGACATAGCTGTGAAACATTGCTATTCAAAATGGATGCGAGTGGTCCTGTAAAACGAGCCGAGTGTTCGAATATATATTTCCGAGTTGATCTTGGTCTGACTTGCCCTTGATTCGTTATTTCGGAAGCGAGGACATTCATATCATAACAGATGGTCTGATCTCTCGTTTGTTTATAAGTTGACGACTTTTGCATGGGGAATTTGGAATTATGTCTGACATTGTCATGTTTGAATTGAATAATTACATGCTTGTGAACTGTATTTTACCCGGTAAAATGCCCAGACACAGTGAATGAATTTTGTTGATATCAATATTTATTTTCGACATGCAGGTGAGTTATACTCAAGCTTCCTTACTTCATACATTTGTTCAATGCGACTGTAGTTAGACAATGTCGATTGATTTAGCAAACTCGCATTTTATATCGGTTGTGGGGGCTTGTTTCTATTCAAAAAATTTAACAAATATGGCTACAAATTAAATTGGTTTAAAAGTTGAGATGACAGCTTTAAGCTGTTCTTCCCCATTGTTATTTTCAACAAATCATCTTTAACTTTCTCAACGCCTGTTCAAAATAGTTTGTTGAAACCAAAATTTGTTTACTTTAATCACCTCAAGGCTACTGTGGACACAGGCTTAAAATGCTTATCAGTATTGTAATATAATTGATGTATTGAATATGACTAATGACTTTAACTAGTATGTTTAATAGACGAGACTGTAACCCGCCATATTTAAATACGCACGATTAGATATTAAATGATCAGATAAATGAATCAATGTCTAGTATGTAAGAATTAGAGATTCGATGATTAAATTATATAAATTTCAAACTAGCCAAATGAATCTGATTGATCAGAGCAAAATAGTCAAATGAATGAGTTCGAAACTAGATAGTCAAAAATGAGATCAGAATAAAATAGTCATAAAATGGGTTCAAAACATAATAATCAAAAGAACGGATTCAGAACCAAATAGTAAAAATGGGTTTAGGACAAAATAGTCAAAATGATATCAAAACTAAATAGTCCAAAGAATGTGTTCAAAACAAAATGATCAACAGAATGGGTTCAGAACTAAATACATATAGTCAAAAATTGGTGCAGGACTGAATACTCAAAATTTGGATAAGAACAAAATGCCTAAAAGAATGAGAAAAAAATAGTCAAAAGAATTGTTAAAATAGATAAAAACAGGTTAAGTCGGCCATCATTCTGGCCATTGCTAATCAATTTTCGTAAAGTAAAAATACGAAGATTACCGGTTGTCAAGGAAGCGCATGACTAGGTGTTTGTATCTAACATGAATGTAAGATAATTTGTCAAATTTCTCCGTATCGGCAGAATATTAAAACTCCTGACATAATTCATAGTTAAGGTATGATAATTGTTGTTATTTTTCAAGTTGATTTAAACCGGGCATATATATTACACGACTCTACGGTATAAAAACGGGTGAGTTGTAAGTGTAAACAAACCTGACAGGCAGCGTCCTGGCTAAATAGACTTTCGTTTTATTGAATATTAACATTAATTCACCACATAATGCAAGCTTACTTGAATCCAATTATATTTTGTTTCTATTTAACTTGACGGTCGATTCTGTCAGTGTCGTTTCCATGCCAAATTAGTCAATTAACCCTTTCAACCCTACAGACCATTATAGACTAGTCTTAAACAGTAAAAAGAGCATACCACTCAGATTTTCAGGGATGAAAGGGTTAAAGATTCCGACAACGTGTTATCGACATCGCTTCAGTGTCAACAAATATTTTGAGCATGCAGGTTCAAAGAAATATCGGGTATTCTCGGTGTCAAACATTTGGCTAATAACACAATCGGTCATTGTTAAAATCGGTTTTTATTTTATGTCTTGTGCCAGAGATATGTCTCTGGTTGTATATTTACTTTAGCAATATTGCCGAGAATGATATTTTGGAGACCGCTTAGTATGAGTTTGTAATGGCCCGAAATATTCAGTTGCGGTACATGCGGGATAAAGGTTCTCGGAATGCTTGACCCAGGACGATTACATTAGGGAAATTCTGTATTGCACGAAAATGATTATTTTGTATTAGAAAAACAAACTTTACGAGTATAAATCTCAATAGATGTAGGTAATATCGTGTTTGAAGATATTTTGAACTGTATTAAAGTGGTTTAGTGTTTATTACACAATTTCATAAAAAATCTGTTGCTGACAGCTCGTATTGCGTTAACAATTCAAATATCTAAAACCTCTTTAAAGTTTTAGATCTTCAGATGTTTTACCAAAAACCTAAAATATTAAATTTCTAAAACTGTTGTGGAATTTTAGCTTTAGATTTTTGTCCCAAAACACCTGAAATATCAAATATCCGAAATGTTTTTGAATTTTTGATATTTTGGAGATTTGGAATTTTAGATTAACCCCGTTTAATGTCAACGTTCCGCAAATTTTAGGGTCGGTATAAAGGTCTTGTTTGCGATTACTCTGTTTCACTAAGTGAAATGTTGAGTTGCCTTTTCGTTGGATATTTGTTGAGACGTCTGTACCAATTGTAACGAGGATTCACTCCTCAAGTATTTCATTGGACTTGACTGTGTACTCACGATGGGTGTGACCGGTCGACAGGGGATGCTTACTCCTCCATGGCACCTGATCCCATCTCTTGGTTTCCAGAGGTCTGTGTTTGTCCATTTTTACCGGATTTGTGTCTATGTCCTGGACATTCTATTGATTTATACTTCGGTATCTGAGATTTTTTATATTTTTGATGTTTCAAAATTCCAAAACGTTAAAAACAAATTTTGATTTGCTAAAGGGGCATTAGCTCAAAAAAGTATTTCCCCTTTTTTACTACATAGATTGATATACAATAACAAAAAAGAGATATACACACAAAAACTTGCCTTGCTATTTGTATATGAAAACCACACTAGACCTTACCTTATTCTTTGCCATATATGTAGGAATATAAGATTTTTTTAAGCTTGTGTATAACTCTTTTTTATTAATGTACATCACGTACAAGTAGTAAAAATAGAAAAAGTAGAAATAATGTTTTCGGGTAAATACAGCTAATGCCACTTTAAGTGTTACACATTGACCAAAATCATACCATAACTTTGGAAAAGCAGTTCTATATCAAAATTGGATAGTAGTTTAATGTAAGGTGGTGATCGCCTTTCTTGAATATTGGTAAATATGAGGTTTTCTAATTAAACGGAAAAAGCATGCACAAATTGAACGATTAAAGTATTGCTATAGGAGACGAATATGCTCTCGCTGTGGCTTTTAAAGCGATATGAGATGTCGTAGGTGAACAATTTTACATGCCCATTTTATGTAATATTTTATCTCATATATATTCCAAAGATACCATCTTGTGGTTAGAATAACAAATGCATGTGTAAAATTGCAACAATCGTGCCAAACGTAACCCGTAATATCAGTTATTGTTTGTCCACCATTACTTTGAGCATTGCAAATTAACTTTCGGTGAATTTTTACGAAGATTAACACGTGCTATTTGCCATTCTAATTATTACCCTTTGCGTTTATTATCGCAGTCATCATATTCATTCTAATCAGGGAAAGTTGGTCTTTTTCGTCGTTTCAAGACATTAGTTTCAGAAATTGTCCACGTGCCGGGTATATTGGGTCATCTCGACACATTTTTAACTCGTCCCATCGCATTCTCGGCTTTATCATTTTTGACATATATGATCATGAACTGCCCAACTCCACCGGACATGGCGGCACGATTGTAAAACATGAGGTACGCATACTTTCACAGTTATATTGTTTTGATTTTGGCAATATCAGCATTCATTTCAGAGTAACTTTAAAGATCGAAAAAAAATTCTTTTAGAGATCTGATATATTTATTCATATATTCATCCGATTTTCTTCAGGTATTTAAACTAGCGTTGAAAAGCATATATTTTACATAATACACGCAGTTTCCAATAAAAATCACGTCCTGTATTTTAAAAGTAAATATAAAACACATAAAAACTGGCCGACTTTAACATAGTCCGAGCGCGTATAGGACCGAGATCCCCTGACCGAATTACGTAGTACATTTGATATGGCGAAAAAAGTTTATCTGAAAGGTCATTGCATACGGAATGGATTTTTTAAGGTACGGGAAAACTTAAATTCTAATAAAACAAATAACTTCAAAAAGATCTTTTACAACGTTTCACGTGTTTAATAATATATTTGAACACACATTTTATCATATTCTCGACTATATGTCAGGGGACAAAAATAATCACTGTGATAGCTTATATCGCTTTAATAAAAGATGACAGATTTTATATGGTCCGAACGCTTTCCCAAAATAAAAAAAAACTGACACAATATTAAAAACACCATTTTCACTGCGAATTACGCTACTTAAGATTTCGCGTGGTTTTGAAACATTCCGAGAAAATCTCATTAGAGTCATCAATACTATTAATTAAAGAAAAGTACTTGTTTAGTAGCTTTTCATGATCACTGTAAGCTGGTTTGACTTAATTTGATGTTGAATGGTGTTTTACGACGCACGCAGCATATCGAGTTATATGGTGGCCGGTAGTTTTTTTTAACGATGGTGGAGAGAACACGGTAACATTGTACCTGGCAACAGACCACTGGCCTTTCGCAAGGGAAATGGAATCCTTTCTAACAAAATTAATGTTGTGATAAAGCGAGGCTCTAACCTCCGCTGACCAAAAATGAGAGACTTCATGTTTCAAACAAACCAGTCGGCCACTGAGGTCCGTTCATTTTAGGGGCTGAATGACATACTAATTTGAAGTATTTTCCAGAATCCTTGATGGTTAGATATCTTTTAATTTGTCAACATGAGACTGCATTTGTGCGTATGTTTTCATAATGTTAACTTGAGAAACACTCGCATATAATTTACGTTTGGAAAAGCACACGTGACAACGACTGTCACAGGGTGACAAGTAATCTGATTTTGTGCATTAGTAATTGTAATAACTCTAAAAAAGGATAAAAATCATACGTGTGATAAGTAACCATGATAAAACTAAATATCAACCGATCTATGTTTTACATTTCTTTCTCCATTTGATTATTCAGTTGTAAATTTCAAGTGACTTCAGTTACATTAACAAGGTACAACAGTGATTTATTTTGAAATCAGAATATTTTATTATATAGTAGTGAACTTTTGAATTAAATACAGTTTTAAGATACACTGTTTTTGTCAAAATAACAGCTGCTTAAAATAACGTATGGACAATCATCTAGGCAATATAATATAAATAAAATTAAAGGACCAAGAAAAATTGATATTCACGAACGGAGGCCGAATGGTCCGAGTGGACAAGTTTTTCTTGGGACGCATTGTTGGATTCCTTTGGAATGTTTGTTAATTTCAGACTTTAAGGTAAATATGCATTATAAATTCCATCATTTTAATTCGAACTTGCTATTAGCGTTTCGTTTTAATACAAATGTATAATTATTGCAATAGCTATTGTGCCTATGATTTCTTAACGGGTTGCATTCTTTAGGGATTCAAAGATCCATAGTAAATGTTCATTTATTAAGTAATATTGTTTTTTGGGTATATGTCAATACTTTTTATTGTATTCTATTCAATTATTCGTATTCGTGGTTAGTACATCACACTTTAAACAGCGACATTTCTAAACACTGGTCATGTTGAAAAGGAAGCTAGTTTTGCTAGACAGTTTTCTATTCTACTTGCTGAAGGCCGGTGTTCCTTTCCCGGGTACATTGTAACCCGGTTATCCTGTCATAAAAAATGGCCGCCATCATATGACTGAAAGAAAATATGTGTGACGTAAAATATTACTCAAACAAAACAAACAGTATATATGTATGGAGAGAGAGAGAGAGAGAGACTCCAGAACGAGTGTTAGTTGATTATCATTTTTATCTAGCCCGAATCAGTTGATTTTCAAAATTTGAAAATACACGAGGTTTACAGAAATTAAAAATAAATAACTAACGAAAGTTAGATAAAAATGTTAATCAACTTACAGTCGTTGTTGAATTTGTTTCTACAATCTGTTTCTATAACTAAATAACATCGGTAATATGGGTTTAAGCCTACATCACGTCTAGACACTATTTGGCTCGGACTGTAACGATCGCATCAAACTTATTTGTCACTTCAGTCTCCAGATTAGATCAATTTGTCAAAGGTAGGATATCCGACATCGACTTCAATAATTATAACGGATCCCTTTGACCGCTGAAACAGGTCTGATGCAACTGTATGTACAAACATTTCATTACATTAGTAGTGTATTGTCAGCCAATGATTTTTTTTCAGTCCTGACGGTTATTTGTATATGTTTAACTAACGGCAGCTTCGTTTAAACAACCGCTTGAGAGTGTTATAACAACATAAGTTATGATAGAACTATATGGATATATATATGCAATATATATATATATATATATATATATATATATATATATATATATATATATATATATATATATATATATATATATATATAATAACAAGTCTAGATTGGTTTTTAAAGATTAAAAACTTAAACATGTGGGATTAAATGAATGAAATCGAGACAACAAAAACGGCTTGCATTGGTACCGGTCGTATCCCGTTTACGATAGGTCCTGGATATACACCTATTACTATCATCATAAAAATTATTATAAAAATAATTATTATCAAAATGTTAGTGACGGGCTCATTTACAAACAGTTGGTATAAGAAGTGAAAACCGTTGGTTCTTGAAATTAGACCTGGATATTAGACAAAATATGAAGTGTAAAATAAAATTAAATACACAATTAACACAAAGTGTATAGAAAACGTATAAAATCGAGACAGCACAATAACCCTTACTTCATCGAGTCGTTTAGAGTAGAACTTTGTTAAAGCAGTGGATATCCTTTGATGCAGTATCTAACACGTGATGTAAGTTGTGTTGTGACCACAAATAGCCGTGATCGTGTCTTCCACTGTTAGATATTGGTAGTACAAGTTTACGTCTTATGTTAACAAGAGTACGATCGCATTTCTCACTGCTAACAAAGCAAATATTGTAGTATATCCACGTTTTCATTCTCAGTCCACAGGTGTCCTATCAAAACAAAAGTACTATTTAAAAAGACGATTAACTCAAGCATAACGATCATTAATCTAATTGAAACTTTTTTACTTAGATTTTGTAACCGTTGGTTTTCAGAATTGCATTTATTCATCGAACCGAACTATTGAATGTTGAACGAGCTAAAGAAAGCAGCAAATAAAACGATAGCATCTGAAGATTGTATCAAGACACAACAAGAGGGTAAAAAGTATTAGTTGTTTGTACTTTGTTTCACGTAACCACTGAAACGTTCTCTACTAGACATGTCAACGCGTTTTCATTTGTCATGTTCATCATTTGAAATTATAATTCCTAAAACAAATCATCAATTGCATTGCTTACAGCATCTTCAATTAAGGCGGTGATTGAGCTTGAGTGTCTAGCACGATCTTTCGAGTTTTGTATACTAGCGGAAAAAAAGAAACTGTAGTTTAATAATTTCATTTATAGATCCATATATAAAATATTATGTTGCATTCTGTATTTCATTATTTAATATGATGCATTGTCTTTCAATTCAAACATCAAAGCACGGATTATGTCGATTATGGTTGATACGAACAGCCACTGAAACTAAGGGGGATGCAAAAAAGTTTCACAAGTTTAATAGCGTGTATGACCGTCATTTGCCCCAATGCAGTCCTCACACCTACGACACATTGAACAAATCTGGTTATGCAGAAATGCATGGGGAATGTTCCGCCATAAGCGCAATGAAGAACGACGCAAAACATTCAACGTAGCAGGGGCGTTTGGCTCTTGACGTAGGCGTCGCTCCATTTCATCCCAAACATATTCTATAGGCGATAAATCCGTTAACATCGCAAGCCAGGGTAGCACATTCACGTTTTGCTGCTGTAGATAGTCACTAAAAACGCATGCGGTGTGCGTTGTCTTGCTGCAAAATGACGTTACTCTGGTCGTTGTGAATGAATGGAATGAAGTGCTGACGTACAATCTCGTCACGGTAGCGTACGCCGGTTAAATTGTCCTCCACTATCACCAAAGTGGTCCTTCCATATGTTGTAATTCCACCCCAAACCATAACGTATCCATCGATGCCAAGGGATGCTTCTAGCTGTCAACGAAGCCGATTGGAATCTATTACACAAATGTGACACCCGTATATTCGTATTTTGCCGACGTCACGTTACACGTCCTGATCGTGGGCGGTCTCGAACGGTGCCAGTTTGGTGATGTCGTCTCTATAACATACACAGTGTTAATGTGAACTTTAAACTGCCTTGTCACATTGATTTGAGACACCCCGGTTTCCAGAATCCCAGTAGCACGCAAACGATCATTTTCAATCATGCTTGGCATCTCAATTAAAATTTTATTCCAAAACCCAATGTTTTTCTGTTTCAAATATATTGAATACTTTCAATGAATGCAAGAAATTCTAATCGATTATTAACCAAGTGTCGCTTTTGCTCGAAACTCCAGAAAAGCGTGCTGTGACCATCAAGGCGAATCGAACGCGATATCTAACAAATTGAGTACTCAGGCAAGCGTGTAGTATATAAAACTGACTTTGAGAAAAAGAGCGATCAAAGAATACTTTTTCTTTTTTATTTAACTTTTAAGTATACACAGTTTCTTTTTTTCCGCTATATATAATTCATGTAAAATCAATGCACAAACTACGTAGTCATTTTGATTGGTGTTTGTGTTATAGTCTAACCTCTACATGAAGTCACATCTATTAAACACTCACTTACTCTAAGCGGTCATTTTTAATTTAATTTTGTCTCATTTAACTTCATCTAATTAAGCAGTCACTTTCTACTCGCAGTGGTCAAGATTTTCACTGTTCGAAATTGTCCAGTCGATGACATTAAACAGCAAATCCTTTCTCAACGTGCGCTTGCTTGGGATCTGATCATCTATTGTTCCCATGATTAATATGTTCAAAATAACTTCTGCGATAATTGATATGGATCACGAAATGGATGTTTGTATGTTTCAGTAGAATAAATATTATTTAAGAAGAGGAACCTTGCTACAGAGGCTACCTAATTGACTGATTCTAAGCGGCATGATTAGTGAGGTGGTCTCTTAAATGCGGTACTATCTTTATTATTACTATATTATTATTTTATACCTCGGTATTAAGACCATCTAAATGACTGATTCAAAGCGGCATGATTAGTGAGGTGGTCTCTTAAATGCGGTACTATCTTTATTATTACTATATTATTATTTTATACCTCGGTATTAAGACCATCTAAATGACTGATTCAAAGCGGCATGATTAGTGAGGTGGTCTCTTAAATGCGGTACTATATTTATTATTACTATATTATTATTTTATACCTCGGTATTAAGACCATCTAAATGACTGATTCAAAGCGGCATGATTAGTGAGGTGGTCTCTTAAATGCGGTACTATCTGTATTATTACTATATTATTATTTTATACCTCGGTATTAAGACCACCTAAATGACTGATTCAAAGTGGTCTGATTAGTGAAGTGGTCTCTTAATATTAATAAAGAGAAGTTTTTGGCCTAATATGTGCTAACTAGGACTGAGAAACTTCACGGTACTTTTCAAAAAGAAATCTTGTTTATCCCCTGTGTTCTAAAATGAGAGTACAATGTCTTAAGATATATTCGAGTTATGTCTCCAAGTAGAAACATTATATATATATATATATATATATATATATATATATATATATATATATATATATATATATATATAAATATATATATATATATATATAGGTAAGCTCCTTCAGTGTGTCTAACTTTACTCGAGATATTCGGATATCGTTTTAGTCAATCAAGCGTTTGCGAAGCACACACATTCAATATGCTACGCATTAACTTATATCTATATTTACTCACGTAATTCTTTTATTTCAGAATGTTCAAAATGTTCAGTAAACATGTGATTTTGGGTTTCTGCACCTTGGTTCTTTTATCTATAGCGTTTATTCTACTTCAAAAAGGTGAGATGGAAACAGTTAGTTGCATTATAATTTTTGTATCTTATTTTTAATATTTAGCTGCAAATGAGACGCACATTTTACTGTGACTCAAATCACGTCAGAAATAAAAATATGTCAGAATGAATAACCTCAGTTTTGCGATTTCAGAATCCCTAATATTATCACTTGGAAATTATAAAGTGTTCATAGGGTGACCATTTTGATCTCATTTTTTCAACATGCTATTAATTTTAAATTGTGTTGATTTAGCAAACATATCTTATTACATTGTGAATATGAATCAAATATGGCAAACTCTGGAAATTTGCATTTTCTATCTCTAAAAAAATATTCGAATAGAAGAACAAGTATTACTATGTGAAAGATCTATCCAAAATAATTTGCCACCCAAGACAGTGGATACATTAAAGACAAATGTGAGTCATTCTTCACATTGTCCATATCTGTTTTATGAATTGAATTGCAGGGGTTGTCATCGAGAGATAGCAGTATATTATGTGTAAATGAGGATTTATGACGTGGATTTTGTTTATTTTGTGTTTAATTATTGATTTACACTTCCATGGAGCTGTCATTAGCTTGAGGTGAAGTTATATACATCTTGACCTATGTTATGGACTGACGTCAATGCAGTGAGGGTGTTTTACATGCCACGCTTTCCCTGACACGGAACTTCGGTTTTAAGTCTCATTCTGTAGATCCGTCGCATTCACTTCGTATGACAAGCGCTTGGCGAAGGAACAGTCACTACCATTTAAAAGGTATTTGGCTTGACTCGATCCGGGAATCGAACCCGATACCTTCTGCTTGCGAGTCGAAAGCTCTAGAACTAGACCACCGAAAGCAATCAAGGTGAGAATGTGAAACAGCCTCGGGTAAATGACAACAGTATGCATGATCATTCCTGTTCTAATTCCGCAAATGCTGGTGTGTAGATTAACATGTTCCTGTTGTAAAGGCCGCATATTTTTTCACAAACAACGTGATATACGGTGGCTGATATCGTCCTTTTATTTCGCCCCTTAAGAAACTTTAGTACTTGATTAAATCTGGAGATGAAAGAAAGATCGAAACACGACAATTGTTTCTCTAAAATATCGGCATTTCCCATCTAAATGTCTATCTTCGTTGTTTTGACCAGAAAGAACGATATTTGTATTCATTCGCATATATACGGTATATTTGAAAATGCAAGTGAGAAGACGTTTTGATAGGATGTTTCATCTTGTGAAATATACATAAATTTAAACATATTTGATATTTTAACATTCTTTAATATTCTCTGCGCTGTATATTTTCCCAATTCATCACAAATATGGGAAATATCGCTAATTAAATAAACGTAAAATATCGTCCTTTCGAGGCGAAACAACGAAAGTTCGTGAATCAAGAAAATAAGATATCGTCGTTTTGCGGGAAATAACAAAAGGTCGTCAACTATGAAAATAAAATATCGTTCTTTCCGGATATTTAGAGATTACTTTTGTAAAGAAGAAAATGACGCGTATGTATTTTAATATATAATGTTTCACTTATACCTAAAAATAATATCTTAGGAAATACTTTTTTCCGCATTTCTCTACATTTACCTATTTTTAGTTATAGTTTGCGTAATTGAATGAATTCCACATTCTTGTTGTAAATTTAAAACAATGAACTATACTTTTGGTAGCAGATTCTATTCGCGTAATAACCGGTAAATAGTCTGGTCAGAATCTCGAGAACTCTTCGGGATCGACGTATGCACACATGCACACAATGCCATGTGCAACGCTAATTGTTATTGTAGGTATGCCTTCATTTTGTATCCATTATTATTGATTTTATCTTCTGTACAATTATTCACATATCATATTTGATAAACTAAGTTTCTTTTTGTTAAGATCTGTTTTAAAGGAAAACATTACATTCTTCTGTGGACTCTGTTTTTCGATGTGTGAATAAAAGTAAACAAATCAAGGATCACAAATTTTCAAACTTAATGTGCAATTTAACTGAAGTATATCTCGTATCAGATTTAAATGGATTGAAATACTCTTCCATGCTCTAGTGAGAGACAGTTTGTGATAAACTGAAAACGCAGTTATTCTGATATCAACCACCTGGATTTTAATGGGAAAACATATATGTACGTCACTTCGTGAGAAAAAAATCAATGCGGGAGTGGGGAGTTCATTTAAAAACGAAATTCCCTCATATTTAGATTTTCATTTGTGCAGTGCATTTTCCCGAATTTGACACATATTAAAATTAAAATTCCCAATTTTTTCGGCAATGTCATATTTCCAAAATTTGCAGACAAAGGTCTGGTACGACATGTGAATTATAACGCAATAAACATTTGATTTTCATATTTACTTACTGTCCTGTGTGTGCTTGATTCTTTGCTGACCATTATCTTTGAGAATATCATAGCTGATAGGTACTTTGATTTATCACGGACGTATTTTCAAACGCCTGTCCGAACATTATTGTCGGATGCAATGGTAACGGCACTGCTCCGTTAACTATGTAAGAAATATTTTATTCTATAAACATCAATTTCCTTAAAGCTGACACAAGTGTTTTTCTCTGGTATAAGACAATGGTGTTGAATTTATTGGTTACTTTACAACCTTCTACAGATTTAACATAATGTATTGCTGTAAATGAAAATCATTTTAAATGTACAATAGAACCGCTTTTAAGACCACCTGAATGACTGCCCAATGTGATCTGGTTAGTGATGTAGTCTTTTAAGTAAGGTCTTGTGACCTGTGTTCTTAAGATGTTCGTGTTTTACTAGCAAAGGCTAGACAGAGAAGAAATGTAATAGCCTATTTAGATTTCATTTGCAAGCCCTGGGGGATATTGACTTAATAGCCATGCATACATACAAAGATTCTAAAGTCATCTGATCACTGGGTGAAATGTTGAGTTGCCTTTTCGTTGGCGGTTGTTGAGACGTCTGTACCAATTGTGACGAGGATTCGTTCCACACATATTTCATTTAGACTTGATTGTGGACTCTTGGCGGGTGTGACCGGTCGACAGGAGATGCTTACTCCTCCATGGCACCTGATCCCACCTCTTGGTTTCCAGAGGGCCGTGTTTTTCCATTTTTGCCGGATTTGTATCTGTCTTCTGAACATCCTAAAGATTTATTCTTTGGTATCTGAGATGTTTTACATTCATGAGAAGAATTTAGTTAGATCTGTACCAAGGTTTGTTCTTTGGATCCTCCATGGTCCAGATCATAATTAGGCCTAGTATATGCATGAAACCGTGTTGATGTATACTTTGATGTATCTTTTCCTTAAAATGTAGGGAGAAGTGACATTTTTCCGGGGGGACACTTTCCATTGGATTAGTACCAGAACTTTTAAATCGGGTCTTTTCAACTAAGAGAGTAAGATTTAAAAGATTATACCATTACGTAGTCTAAATTGATAGCAACTAACGTTATTTATTCACTTATTAGTGGGATTTAACGTGGTGTTATTTCCTTACAAATCCTCCAAAATCGACAATGATGACAAACAAGTAGTTGGCTCAGGCATCCCATTGTTTTCGAACGCAAACATTACCTATTCCTCACGTAAAATAATGTAAATTTAACCCAACTAATTATGAATATATAGTTTTAACATTCTCTGTTGGTATTTGTTTCGTCACGATGTCTAGTTGTTGATTATCCGACGGCTGATTGCTGTTCAGTTAGTAATGACCCTAGCTTGGTGATATATGAATGTATTTCGATGGTCCGATATTTCGAAAGTTTTGCATTTGAATATATATATATATATATATATATCAGAGGTGTCCATATATTCCGATGTGTCAATAGTCCTAATAATACACCTTTAAACACTAGTACTCAAGAGATCGAACAAAAATATTGTTTAATCAAAGTAATGGATACTCATGCACGTATAAAATTAGGGAGAGATGATAGTCGGTTTTTCGCCGGGACCCTTCCCGCCTTTTCTATTTGGAAAGCCTATTTGGATCGCCACCAGATAGCTCCAAAAAGCTCGACCGATTTCGCAAAAGATTTCAGGACTTACCAAGCATCATATGATCTAGAGCTAGTTTTCTCAGTTTTTCAAATTACCCTTTTGTTCTTGAGTTATTTCCCCTTTTTTCTTTCATTTTGGCTGATTTTGTGACACGATTTTCGCCGCGACTACTGAGTAAATCTGTTTGAATTTTCTGGAAGGCTAAAGTCTCTAGTTGTGCACATCTGTTTCCAATTTGATCTAAGTGTTCCTTGAAAATTCTTGCAAGGGGCTGAATATTAAAAGGGTCAATTTTCTATCCTCAAAATTATACTAACAACAACATGTCTCAGAAACTAAGAACTTTTTGTATAGACATATGCACGAGAAAGTTGTTCAGTTTCACAGGTTACACTAGGTGGAAAACTTTAAAGGTCACAGAGAAATTCAAAATTTTAAAGTTAGAATACCTCTTAAACTATAAGACTTTTGTATAGACATATAACTAAGTGATTTGTGGGAAACAACATGCAGAATACTTGATAGAAGTGTCAAGCTCATCAGATTTGAGGTCAATTTTTCTTCTTCTTTTCTTCTCGAAATTTATACTGTCTCTAGCTCAAAAACGGGTTGACCGATTTCGCTCAATTTTTCAGGACTAATGCAGCATCAAAAGATCTAGATCTATTTCCTCGTCCTTATTAATTTCCCTTTTTTCCTTTTTTTACTTTTTTTGTGACACGCATGCGTCCGTAACCACTGAAGTAAATATGTTTGGATTATCTGGAAGGTCAAAGTCTCTATCGGATTCAAATTTGATTTGAGTGTCCCTGAATATCATGGGGTCAATTTTCGATGCTAAATAGCATATTAACATCAAAATATATCAGAAACAAAGCACTTTTATATAGATATATACATGAGAACGTTGTTCAGTTTCACAACTTCTACAAGGTGAAAAAGTATCAAGGTCACATGTGTCAAGGTCACAGAGAAATCAAAATTTTTAAATTCTTAATATCTCTTCAACTATGAAATTTTAGTATAGACTATAGATAGGAGACTTATGGGAAAAGAAATGAAGAATAATTGGAAGAAGTTTCAAGGTCATCAGATGTGAGGTCAAGATCACAGATCAGTGTAAAACTATGTAACTTTAATATATATGTAAAAGTTGAAGATTTGTAGACAATTTGCTGAAAAATATCTTTGTGAAGTTTCAAGCTCATCCGGCCAAAAGTCAAAGTCACAGCTCTATTTGAAAATTGCAACTGTAAATAGCTAAACTAAAACTGTAGACCTTTTATACATATTTTAGTATTGAAATGTAGGGAATGATCTGAGGAATATTTGTGCAAAGTATCAAGGTCATCGATCAAAGGCCTTGGGTTACATCTCAATATGAAATTTTCAACTAGAAATAGATCAAAACTTTCCATACACGTTAATTTAGATGACGAAGCTTATTTATAGTCAATGAGGGAAAGAATATACGTATTGAGTTACAAGGTCATAGGATCAAACGTCAAGGTCACAGCTCAAGTTGACAATTTCATCTCAAAATAGCTCAGAAACTATAGAACTTTTATGTATAGGTTACGTAGAATATTTGTAGGCAATACGCTGAATAATATTCATGGGAAGTTTTAAGGTCATCGGATCAAAAGTCAAGATCATAGCTGAAATTGAAAATTTCAACTCAAAATAGCTCAAAAACTATAGAATTTTCATATATAAGTTACTGTTATACATATGTAAGTAATGTGCTGAAGAATATGTGTGCGATGTTTCAAGATCATAGGATCAAAGGTCAAGGTGAGACCTCAATTTGTAAAATTTCAACTCAAAATAGCTCAGACATTACAGACTTTTCACATATGTTATAGATTTGTAGGAAAAATACTGAAAAATATTTGTTCAAATTCAGGGATCAAAAGTAATCGTTGCTCAATTACGGACATTTCAAGCCCCAAACGAAAATCCTATTCATTGACTGATTTCAAAAATAAGTTACAAACTTCCTTATATAGCATAGCACATAATCATTTTCAGCACCTTTGAAAGTTTTGGTAGAGTACTTTATCGCTTATCACAGACTGTTTAAGCCTGCACGCGTTACAAACGATGACTGTTCTGAACAGAAACGTCTTTTCCTTAAACTTAAATTTACAAATAAAGGCATAGACGCTTTAAACATTGGCAATGTTCTAAATCACAAAAAAGTTCAGTCCTGTATTCTGAAGACCACGCCTTGCATTTCATATAGCTATACACCTAGCATCGCATCCAAGCTATTCAATTACAAACAGGTTTTGCAGTGCCTAGACATCAACCATCTTCTACACAACACTGTCACATGTTCTCCTTTCAAATACAATCCTATCGGGCATGTCATTACCGGCGACGTTTCTATTTTTGAAAATGAAAGCCTCAAAAATCTTATTTTAAGGGGCCCTAAATACCGGGAAGCCCGTTCATTAATTGGAGTAAGAATTTCAGTTTAGTTATGGATTCTGTCGAAGATTATGCCAGACGATGGGCCAAACATGAAGACGTAGAACCAGACACTTTGTCTGAATGGCTGAAAGTCATACGATGGTTGATAAAATCTCGTGTTCGAAAACTTAAAGGGACTATGAAAACACGTTATCCCTCTGTATTTAATGATCCAGAAGTAGTAACTGAACTGGATAGATTACATGACCAATATGTACTGGTACCAGCAGACAAAGCCTCAAATAATATAGTTTTTTATTTGTAAGGCACATTACTATAATTGCTTATTAGAAGAACTTGGGTTTAATACGAATTCTGGAAATCCTACATACACACGTAGCTCACTTTCAAAGGATGAGATCCTTCAAAATCACGTGTCCGTATTACGCTCATTTGATATACCTACAACGGATACCGATTTCGAGCTACCACATTTATATTGGATACCTAAATTTCATAAAACCCCATATAAGCAAAGATACATAGCAGGATCCAGCAAATGTTCTACCAAACCTTTATCTTTACTCCTTACCAATATATTGACAGCCGTTAAGGAGAAACTTCAACAATACTGTACAGTTGCTTATTCAAGAAGCGGTGTAAATCAGATGTGGATACTTAAAAATTCTAAACAGCTTTTAAAAAATTTGACTGCACACAATTTTTCTTGAATTCACAGTATCAAAACTTATGACTTCTCTATTCTTTACACCACTATTCCACATGAACAATTAAAAGAAAGACTTTTCAGCATCATAGACAACTGCTTTTTCACTAAAGGTGGTACCCGAAAATTTAAATATCTAGTGATTGGCTATCAGGATACTTATTTCGTCAAACACCACTCTGATTCTACACATAAATACACTGAAGTTGATATAAAAAAACATGCTGGAATTTCTAATAGACAATATATTTGTAATGTTCGGAGACGTGGTCTTTCAACAAACTGTCGGCATTCCTATGGGAACCAATTGTGTTCCTTTATTGGCCGACCTGTTTCTTTATTCATACGAAGCAGACTTCATTCAGAAACTGCTGAATCAAAAGAAGAAAAAGTTAGCGGTGTCCTTTAATTTGACATTTGGATATATCGACGACGTTTTGTCAATTAATAATGACAATTTTCATACATATGTCAATGCGATATATACCAGCGAACTAGAAATTAAAGATACAACAGAATCAAGCACACACGCTTCATACTTAGACATTTTACTTAATATAAACACAGACGGGAAATTAGCAACTAAGCTATACGACAAACGCGACGATTTCAGCTTTCCCATCGTAAATTTTCCACATTGAAGTAGTAATATCCCTCAGTCACCCGCATATGGAGTTTATATTTCACAAATGATCCGATATGCCATGGCGTGTACAACATATGAAGATTCCGTATACAGAGGTAAACTACTCACTGACAAATTATTGACACAGGGATATCGAAAACCGCCTTTAATGTCAACGTTCCGCAAATTTTACGGTCGGAATAATATGCTTGTTTGCGATTACTCTGTTTCACTAAGTGAAATGTTTAGTTGCCTTTGTCGTTGGCAGTTGTTGAGACGTCTGTACCAATTGTGACGAGGATACACTCCTCACATGTTTCATTTAGACTTGACTGTGGACTCACGGCGGATGTGACCGGTCGACAGGGGATGCTTACTCCTCCACGGCACCTGATCCCACCTCTTGGTTTCCAGAGGTCCTTGTTTGTCCATTGTTACCGGATTTGTATCTATGTCCTGGACATTCTATTGATTTATACTTTGGTATCTGAGATTTTTTATATTTTATTATCATTATTATTATTATTGTGTGTGTTCTGTTCCATGTTATATAGATACCAAACTTAAATTGCTGCAAGTTGTACAAAAATCTAGGGAACCAACTTTCGTCATTGTGTTAGCATACTACAGGTCTGGATCTACATTTACCGCAGATATAATTCAACAGTCCCCGGATGTTTTTTACATTTATGAACCACTAATGGTATCAGAGAACTGGTATTTCAGCAAAGACATGTTTTGTGTTGCTACCAGTGGCACATGCAGGTAAACAATTACTATATAGAAACAATAATATTTTTGTTCCATACTAAATATCAGAATGTTTCACATTTTCACTTTTTATTTTACTGCAATTTCTAAGGTCGGGATATTGGTCTTGTTTGCGATTACTCTGTTTCACTAAATAGAATGTTGAGTTGCCTGTACGAAACCGGATGTTCTGATGTCTTTACCAGTTGGATTCGTACCTCACTTATCTTATTTGGATTTGACTGTGGACTCACGGCGGGTGTGACCTGTTAACAGGGGATGCTTACTCCCCCATGGCACCTGATCCCACCTATAGATTTCCGGAGCTTCGTGTTTGTCCAATTGTAACCAGATATGTCTATATATCCTTGAGATCCTGAGGATTTTTACTTTGGTATCTGATATTTTCTATAGTAATAAATGCAAACTATTTACAGGTAAGTTGTCGTTACATGGATATGAGGAATTGTGTTACAGATCAACATTTTGCAAAGTGCATTCTCGTTAAAGTGAATGCATTATCTGTTATCATTATTCACTGATATATTAATCTTCATGTTGGATAGTAGATTTTAAACTATCTGTAACTATGATGAGAAGTTATTTCTCACTGGTTTTATTTGAACTCACGGTTGGTGCGACAAATGGATAAAAGATACTCTTTAATGGTACGTTAATGACAAGATTAATGACTAGATTTCTAAAAGTTCATGTTTGTTCAGTGTTCACCAAAGTTATTTACTATTTCCCGCACCTCCTGGTGGTTCGTTGTAGTATGCGATTTTAACTAAAATAAAAGAAGATCTACGTCTCTGCATTCATGAAATCATTTCCAAAGATGATATTTAATCACTCAAACATTTCCACATCTACAATTTGTGTTTGCTATATGGCAGCATATTTAAATCATAACTTACATATTAAACTGATTTTACTTACCGCTAGTCTGTTCAAAGGTATCATTCACACTTTTCTTTGAATCTAGCTGGAAAGTCGGTGGTTTATTCCCACTGTATCCGAGTTCTCTGCTCCACCAATAAAAAGTGGCCGGTAAAAAATAGGACATAAATGAAATTTTCATGAGAACAAGAAAATTCCTTACTGTTCAACAGGGTTTGCATGGTCAAAACAAAATAGGCAAAAGAAAAAATGGGTTCAGAATAAAATAATCAAAATAATACGATTGATATAAAAAAAATCTAATTTAACGTGTATTACAGCGTGACATGTTTGCTAAAGACTCTACATGCACATTACTTTTCATTAAAACAGGTATCCAAAAGTATGGAAACATGATCCTTCGTTTGCAAAGTCTGTAATATCAAACATATTCTCTTGCAAAATGAGAGACTTGCGGAAAGAAGTTCTGAACATCTTAGACATGACACATATGAGATCAAAAGACCAATCATTCCTACACAAATGCACACGGTCACGTGGTATAGAATTTTGTTTACAAACATCGGATAAGACATGTAGCACGAGAGCAATTCGATTAGTAAAGACGATTCGACTGAGATTTGATATTGCCGAAGAGCTTCTTAAAGCGTACCCCACTTTGAAAATCGTACACCTTATAAGGGATCCTAGAGGTATGTTAGAGTCCCGAAGAAGAGGACACGAAGATAAGAAACCATTTAACTTAAAGGCGGTTTCCGAGGAGGCTTGTAATCGCTTACTGTATGACGTATCATTCAGTAGAAAACTGCAACAAGCATACAATGGTCGAATAATGACTGTTTTGTACGAAAATATTGCTACACTACCAATTAAGTATTTATTTCAAATATATGATTTTCTGGGATTAACTGTTACTAAGGAAATTGAAAACTATGTTTTCCAAAATACCATGGGAGGAAAACAATCCAACGGTTATTACGAAACCCGAAGGTACAATTCAACAGAAAACGCGTATCATTGGCAAATAAACTTAAATGTACATGAACGACAATTGATAGAAACCTCGTGTGAAAATTTTTACAATATAACAAAATTTTACAACTTGTAATTTCTTTCAGTTGACTAAAGTGTTTTGCAAATTGCATTTTGATTGTTAGTTGGAGTACAAAAAAACTAATTTTTAAGAGTGGTTTTAACTTTTACAAAGTAAATAAAATTATAACATACAAAAGATAATTGTAGTTTTTTATTATTCTGTAAGTTCCGTAACACCCGAAAGCATTAAAGAGGAATTAGCTGTTTTTACCAGAAATAAATTCATTTTTTTTCTAATCTTACTACTTATACTTTATATACAATACAAATAAGACCTATACACAAGCATAAACAATCTTTTTATTATTATTTTTTTATTTTTTTTGTGAAAATCATATTAGGTCCAGTGTGGTATTAATATAAAAATAGTAGACTTGTGTTATTCAAATGTAATTGAAAAAGTGCCAAACCTGGATTTCTCCAACAATTTTCACATAATATATAGGGGTTTAAGAATGTTTATGTCTTTATATATCCTTTATGCTATTGTGTATCAATCTCAGTAGTTAAAACGGAAAATTTAAGTTTTGAAAAAAACCCACAGCTAATGTCCCTTTAATTTGACCACGATTGAAACTCCGAAAATAGGAAACAATACAAAAATGACTATTTCATACCCTATATCCCTAAAAATCCAAACCAAATGAAAGGGTCACAGTTTTGGTATTTGCATACATTCATTCTTGTTTATCGGATATGACGAGGAGATATATATATATATATATATATATATTTATATATATATATATATATATATATATATATATAATATATATATATATATATATATATATATATATATATATATATATACCGCATTTGATGTCAATGTTCCGCAAATTTTACAGTCGGTATAATAGTCTTGTTTGCGAATGATCTGTTTCACTAAGTGAAAGGTTGAGTTACCTGTTCGATAGTGGTTGTTGAGACGTCTGTACCAATTGTGACGAGGATTCGTTCATCACATATTTCATTTCGACTGTGGACTCACTGCGGGTGTGACCGGTCGACAGAGGATGCTTACTCCTCCATGGCACCTGATCCCACCTTTTTTATTTCCAAAGGTCCGTGTTTGTCCATCTTTTTTACCAGATTTGTACCTATATCCGGGACATCCCAATGATTTATACTTTGGTATCTGTATTATATGCATACAGGATTTCATCAGACGTTTATGATTTTCTATTATTTTAAAAGTACTGACGAATAAAAAAGTAATTATTCATATTGTATTATTATTTTTTGTTTATTTGAAATCGAAATGAACATTTTATGCTAAACACAGAAGTTCAGAAAACGTTTCGATGACCTGTATTCACAATATCGTGATATTAATTCATCTATATATACATTTAATCATAATGGTATTCTGATCGACGTTGGTGTATAAATATGCTTGTTTTTTTAATCCGGGTGTAAATTGAAATCAATATGGAATCAAGATGTTCTTAAAATACAACCAGGACAATACATTATTTATTATACCAAAATACAGAATCAATAAAGACTGTCGAATAAGCTTCGTGAAGGGCTTTCTCATGAGGGAGACATGACGCATGCGAAGGAAATATGATTCACGCGAGGGAGATATGATGCACGTGAGGGAGATATGAACTGTAGTTTCCCTGATACCTGACGGATCTCAACCAATCCCTGACTGTGTTTTATTAATGAGGTATATTAATAACATTAATGAATACAACAATCAAATGCAGTACCCATAGATTTGTTTGCATTCACTGACCTGTAGTTTTGTCTAAACATCAATATGATATATATATATATATATATATATATATATATATATATATATATATATATATATATATATATATATATATATATATATAATAATAATAATAATAATAATAATAATAATAATAATAATAATAATAAGTATGCCATTTCAGCTTCAAAGTTGCAATTGTAACGCCATGTTACATAGCAATGAGTTTATCATCTGAGTAGCACTATTACTGTAACGTAATTATAAAGAACATCATTATTTTGCTATAAGAATCATTGTTCTTTTTACAGTGATGATGAAATCGTTCGCATATATATTTTATATATGATATATGTTATTATTGATGTTCACATCTGTATATATAAATTGTGTATGTTTTGCAAAATATATTTAAAATGTTTATTTGTGTGTGTGGGGGGGGGGGGGTAACAGGGAGAATAATATGTGCATATTTCTTGAAACAAATTGGTGTGTTCCTTTGAAAATGTATGTACACAGGAGCGTAAAAGTTTGCCTACTTTAGGCAATGTTTTCTAATCGATAATTTGAAATGACATCAAAATCATACATTAAACATCTTTTGAATATGGTTATCGTTAACAGTGTTACAGGATTGATTAATATCAATATATCAAAATACAAATCTAAGATACCAAAGAATAAATATTCAAGATGTCCCGGATATATATACAAATATGTTGGGTATTGGACAAACACGGACCTCTGGAAATCCAGAGGTGGGATCAGGTGCCATTGTGGTATACGTACCACCGTTGTCCCGTTATCCGATATATATATATATATATATATATATATATATATATATATATATATATATATATATATATATATATATATATACAGTAAAACCTGTATATAGGGGCCACCCAAGGGACCAGAGAATATTTGACCTTTATGTGCAGGTGACCCTTATACACTGGTTCAATTTAGTTGAAGTATGCAGTCAAGGGACTTTTCAAAACTGGCCTTTATAGACAGGTGATCCTTATATAGAGGTGGCCGCTATAGCAGGTTTTAGTATATATTATATATATATATATATTATATATGTATATATATATATATATATATATATATATATATATATATATATATATATATATTGATATGGACATGTATTATGGCGAAGTTTGATTTTATTTATTTTCTTGATCTTGTTTTCGCTCAATTGGAGGGCAACAAATTCGGAGTGTCGGAGGTTGAATATTGTAATTGAGATTTATATAGTTTATATAAGGAAATCACAAAGCGTCCAATTAAGTGTAGCTCTCTTATTTGTATCCCATTAGGAACCAATATCAATAATGACATTTTACAGTTATAGGAAAATTCCTTGAAGGAAGTACCATAAATAGCATTTTTTAATTGTCTGCGAAGTGCCACCACTGAATTTGTTTATTGTTCAGTATTACATTTTCTTAAAATAATGCTTTACTGTTTAATGAAATACAAGCCTGATTGATAAATGCAATGTTGGATTAAAATAATCAGTTTAAGGTATTTTTTTTAATTTGTCATCAATAAATATACAGATATCGGATAATCCATAACAAAACATAACAGAAAAAAAAAAAAGAGTAAATGTTATTTGTATCAATCACTCTATTGAATTTGTCATTTTGGCTTCATTTCTGCAAGATCTAACCGATAACGTGCTCACCATCTCTGAAATGTAAAAAAGTAATTATTAATTACACCGTACCTATTCCATATACACTATTTGTATTTGTGTTAAATTCAAATGAAATTATGTGTTACCATTGGTAACTCATAGGTAACTCAACATTTCATTCAGTGAAACAGAGTAATCGCAGACAAGGCTATTATACCGATCGTGAAATTGACATCAAACACATTTTTTGATATTCCTGTGACAATAAGTGGTTTACATCTGTATATGAAATGTCCATATGTTGAACACACCCTGACATACTTGTGAGATATTAACACAATATGCATGGGAATGCAGAATATTACTACTGATTACCCGACCCAACATCAGTATTTCCAGAGTTTCGTGTTTGACCAATATCCACTAAATATGCATGGCGTTTGAGTCTTTCCGTATGAATACAACTGTTATATATGGTCTATATATTTCAAGCAGATAATAAGGTCCACTCCTTTCAATAATAATTTCAATATTCATTGATGTATTTCAGATTTCAACCTTGGAAAAATTATTCAAGATTTATACGGTATGCATTTCACTATAGATACTAACGTTTTAAAGACATAAAAATATGAAAAATTCTGAGATTTAAATTTTGCGATAAAATCATAGTTTATGTCGTCCTATATATATAGTTACCATACATACAAATGGTCTGTTTAATTTTGAAATCTAATGAAGAACTACCAATGAATATCCGAAGTCGGCGTTCCCCGTCAGCATGCCTCATGGGATGTCAAAAAGGCGTTCTTTTCAGTATTTGTTTAATAAATACATGTGTAGTTTTAAATAAGAGACCAGTGAAAAGTTTTGAACTTTAAAGCTCTTCCACCAAGTGTTTTATCATTGGAGATATGGGTATTTAAAGAATATAATACATGCTACGTTTTAGTTAATATGCAAAATAAATGTAAACATTTTATTATATAATTTTATATTAGGGGTCTGTGGTCGTGTTCCAGTGGAATTTAAGCTTTAGGAAATGCGACACTCTATTTACGAATTACCGGTGCTATTGAAATTGTACCCAGTTTTGTTTGTTCCTTACAATTAAACACTGACTGCAGCCAAATAACTGCGAAACTGTTGACAGTAGAATTAAAAAGAAAAACAATTGAAATAGACAATTCCCATGTAACTTACATTCCCTCCCTTTCGCAGATAAAATTTATCCGGTCTTGACACCTTTTATCATTCCATTTATACTTGTACATTCTACTCATCTCCACACAATCCTCGTGTTGTCCTTGGTTTGGTTCTCCCGGCTGCCAATCTGGCATAGCAACTTGTTCATGACTACTCGCCCATACATAAGAACCTCCAGCTTCTATGTCGTCTGCTCCAATCCAATATGAATCCGCCATTTGTTGTCTTTGTGTCAAACCTTTATAAAAAATGAAAGAAAGATACATATTTCAATTTGTTTCATATATAACCCGCCTCTTTTTTCTGGAAAATATTCTATAAAGAAAGAAGTTCATCTTGACTGCATGGAAAAAAGTCTTCCACTTGTTCATAATATGTTTGTCAGCTATGTAGATAAATCCTTGTTTTAATATATGACCTAGGATTCTAAATGTATGCAGTTCAAACGTAAACATGGTGACGTAATTCTATAAAGTGAATCCTACAAACTCTCTCATATCTGACCATGGAAGATAACGTCAGTATACAGAGATCCAACACAAGAATAACGCCTGCAATTTCTAGTTGATAATAAGTGATATGTTGAATCTTATTCATACGAAAACTGTAACGTTTTCTTTTGGAAATAATGTCCGATTCACATAAGATGACGGGCGGAGTAACCTCTTGATTATCATATGGATGACTCTACTCACTTTTCGGTTATGACAAGTTGCACCGGTAAAACGTTTTATTGCTCACCTCTCTTAGGTATGACGACTAGGAACTATTACTCCAGTCAGTATGATTTATTAACGAAAATTTAATCTCGTCCAGGTCAAGAAAGGGTTCACAAGGCTTCATTGGTTCTTTATGCTAACTTTTTTTTATATGATACAGGAAACAATTTTAAAAATGCACTCAGAGAAGTTTCCAGTGATACATGTTTTGATCCGTTCTATTATCTTAAATCAATGTTTAATCAATAGATCTGTGAAGTATGTAACCTTTTAACTCCTGTGTAATAGAATTTTAACTTCTTTAACGAAGAATTGTTTGTTTTTATACATATATATATATATATATATATATATATATATATATATATATATATATATATATATATCATGTACTTACTACAAAATACAGGGTTTTTTTCATATTTGATACAAGAGCCAGCACGTCCCCTTTATCACATACCCTGTATCAGCCCTCCCTTTATCACACCCTGTTACCCGATTTTGAACGCTTTTTAAATCTTCTTGTATTTTTATTATTCGGAACACCTCGATTGTATTCTGCTTCAGACAAAACCCTGCATCTTGCATACACGCAACGTTGAGCACATTCTGTGAAATATGAGGCCTGATTGTGAACATTGTTGATTGAAAATGTGAAGGAATCGTTTGATAGAAGTGTAATGATATTCCGTAGGTGGGGTTCAACACACCGCAAAGTTGTGCATTTCATATTTTAGATATAGATTCGAGTGTACACGGAGTACTTGGTACCGTAGGCTATTCCTTTCAACACAATGTTCTGCCATTTTCTGCCGTAAACAGTCTCACAACAGGGTTACTTGAATGTTCTTTTAAAAGTTTCTGTAGGGCCCTACCGTTATATAAATCTATCCAAATAAAATATTTACTCTAAAATACAAATTATTTCAGCAAAAAACTTTGAGGTATGCTAATTTTTATGTTGTGTAAACAATTAGTGTACTCTGTAATTTTACTGAGATCTGCCCACATATAGGCCTTCTGTACTGTAGGAATTTCCATTGACGGACGCAAGTCGCGATTATAACACAGCAAATTTAATTAAAGCAATTAAAAAATATTTTTTTATCGTTGATATTATAGTATTTATCTATTTGCAAGTAGAGTTTTAAATATATGATAAAAAAAAAACATGACAAAATCTGTATCGCATGCCATATCAATCCTCGACCAATATCAGCCCTCGGGCTTTTTTTTTTAAACAGAAATCTCTGAAAAATGAACTATACTTTAAGTCACTTATAACCCATACTGTTACCAATTTGTGTTTTGGAGGTTATGTTTTTCAGAAAGCCTATTACAAATGCTACAAATTGAGCTTTGTTAGCAATCTAGCTACTTAGAGGGTTTGGAGGTAAAAAAAACATAGAAAATTAACAGAGATCGCTGAAAATTACGTTGGAAATATACAATTAATCCTTCGTTTAAGGTTTTTCTTGCAATAAGAGTAAGTGTATGGCAGATTGCATAAAAGATAAATATGGACACAATTAACAATGAATTGTTTTATTAAAGTTGGTGTTTCGGGGTAAAAACCATGAAAATAAACAAAAATCGCTGAAAACTGGAAAACCTCAATTAATTCTTCAGTTATGGCATCTGTTTGCATTGAAAGTAATGGCTGTTTTGTAAATATCTCAAATGATAAGTTTTGATCCTTTAAACAACAACTATGTATCAGATTTGGTGTTTCGGTGTAAAACACTGAATTCTTAAATAGAAATCTATGTAAAAATGACTAGACTTTAGGCAACAAAAAACCTCAGTTTATATCAAATGGGATTTTGAAGAGTATGCTTATCTGCAAGATTATCAAAAATACTACAAAATGAACCATGTTCCAACGCTAGCCTCTAGGGAATTTAAGAATTTTGAGATAAAATCATAAAAAAACAAAAATCAATGAAAACTAGAAAATCTCAATTACCGATTCATTTATTGCCACTTTTTGCAATACGTTTGAGGATTGTATGACAGATATGAAAATATGACTAAAATGAGAAGACTTGACACTTTATACAATCACTATGTTACAAATTTGGTGTTTTGGGGACTAGAAACCAATTTTTTAAACAGAAATCTGTGGAAAAAATTAATAGACTGTTGGCCACTTAAAACCCTAGTCTTTAACAAAAGGTATTTTGGGGGGTATGTTTGTCAGAAAGCTGAATGAAAATGTTACAAAATGAGCCATATTAGCACTCTAGCCTTTGGGGTATCTAGAGTTTTGAGGTAAAACCATAAAATAGTAAAAACAAATCGATTAAATTTGGAAAATTTTAAAAAATCATTCATTTATTATGCAAAGATTTTAATTATTGTATGACAAATATCTGGAATAATATATATTGGCATATTAAATAATCATTGTATATCAAATGTGGTGTTTTAATGTAAAAATCAATTTTTAAACAGAGATCTGTGAAGAGTTTATTTCACTTTAGGCCACTAAATACATGTACCTCAAATTTTACCAATTTGCAATTTAATTCATCCGGTGCATTTAATGTAATGTCATCCGCATATAATAAAATACTAAGTCATGTAGTAATACACTTATATGCCAGATTGTTTGTGTTTTTATCCTTTCGGTAACATAATTGATATACGTGGGAAAACGTGTTGTTCAAAGTGTGTGTCCTTCTTTCACGCCATACTCTACCCTGAACTACGGGTTGTTATTCACCTTAAAGGAGCATTTCCATTGTTTCCAACTTGACATTCCAGTATAATGGTTTGTATCTAGATTTAACGTTAACTTTTATTCCTGTAAATCAAGGGATCAACTTAACCAAAACTCAGTTATTGTATAATATTTTCTAAACGGGATATTTTCTTTTTTTTATATTACGTTTTCTAAATTTATCTTTAATTTTGATATATCATATACGTGAATAATTCATTTTACTTTTTCGAAATAAGTCGACACAAGTGCATAGAAAAGTATTGAATTAATGGATGAATCACTCACCACAGTCTCGGTCCAAGAAGATTCAATTTCAACAAATATATAGCAACTGTTCTCAAACGACATCCATCCATTAGGACAACCGCAGACCTACAAAATAGGATGCCAATAGTGAATATATATATTACAATAATCAACATTTTAATAGTCATATTATTAAACGTTGTATGTTTTACAATTATGATATAAAATGTTATTTAAGTATAAAATGTTCGATACTTGAAAATGTAAAATACTGGAAAGGTATAAAAACAAAAATTTTGCTTGAACATGAGCATTTGTTTGTATGTCTGTATGTCTGTATGTATGTATGCATGTATGTATGTATGTATGTATGTATGTATGTATGTATGTATGTATGTATGCCTATTTAAGTATGTTTGTGTGACCTGTTCCAGTAATTGACGGATTCACGGGGCAATCCTCCACCCCCCTTAAAAATAAGAGAGACAGAGCTAACTATTGATTGTTGCGTGGATATCTTAAAACACAATCAGTAACTAAAATGCTCAATTCCTCCTCTTTCGAAAAATCGGACCTTTAATATTTATAGCAAACTTGGTTACTAAAAATACTTAACCCCCTTTCAAAATTCCTGGATACGCCCCAGATTGCTTACCTAAAGCGAATAAAGAAAATAAATTCATATATACTTGTACAATATAGGCTATGTATGACAGACTGCTTACCTACTGCAAGTAAAGACAAGAAAGGAATGAAGTTCAAACCACAACTAATGTCGCTGGCTCTTGCGCAATATGGAATGATTTCAAAATAGGAAGAACCGATAGCATTGTCCAGAGATAAGCGAATAGGTATGCATTGTACTATTAATAGCCCTACATTAAACCTATATCTGAAAGTTTCCATGGCGACATACAAAAGTATTTGAAACAAAGTAAATTGTAGTTTAGTTGCTATAAATATTTTGCGTAGATCTATATCATGTTCACACTTTTTGATTTACCAGGGTTTATGGAATTATCATGTTCCCACTTTTGGTATAACCCCTGAGAGAGAGAGAGAGAGAGAGAGAGAGAGAGAGAGAGAGAGAGAGAGAGAGAGAGAGAGAGAGAGAGAGAGAGAGAGAGAGAGAGAGAGAGAGAGAGAGAGAGAGAGAGAGAGAGAGAGAGAGAGAGAGAGAGAGAGAGAGAGAGATTCACATCTGTAAAATTTGACAACATTGGTCTTTTGGATGAGGCACCGTTTCACGGCAGGGGTGGCACGTGTGACCGAGCAAAATTATATATTAAATTTTGGACAATTTAGTTCTTATATTTAAATTCAGAATTTGATAATTTGGACATTTAACTTTCATTATCTCATTGCTGTAATTTCAATAATATTATAAATATAAAAATTTCAGATACCAAAGTATAAATCAATAGAATGTCCAGGACACAGATACAAATCCGGTAAAATGGACAAACACGAACCTCTGGAAACCAAGAGGTGGGATCAGGTGCCATGGAGGAGTAAGCATCCCCTGTCGACTGGTCACACCCGCCGTGAGTCCACAGTCAAGCCCAATGAAACACGTGAGGAGTGTATCCTCGTCACAATTGGTACAGACGTCTCAACAACCGATATAAACAATATAAGCTGTCACAATGATTATTTTTTTCCCCTGACATATAATCGAGAATATGATAAAATCTGTGTTCAAATACATTATCAAACGCGTAAAACGTTGAAAAAGATCTTCTTTTCTAAGTTATTTATTTTATTAGAATTTAAGTTTTCCCGTACCTTAAAAAATCCAACTGTATATCCGTATGCAATGACCTTTCAGATAAACGATTTCGCCATTTCAAATGTACTTATTAATTCGGTAAGGGGATTTCGGTCCTTTACGCATTCGGATTATGTTAAAGTCGGCCGATTTTTATGTGTGTTATATTTAGTTTTTAAAATACAGGACGTGGTTTTTATTGGAAAGTGCATGTATTATGTAAAATATATGCTTTTCAACGCTGTTTTAAATACCTGAAAAAAAATTGGATGAATATATGATTAAATAATTCAGGTCACTAAAAGAATTTTTTCCGATCTTTAAATGTTACCATGAATGCTGACGTTGACAAAATGAAAACAATATAACCGTGAAAAATATGCGTACCTCATGTTTTACAATCGTGCCGCCATGTCCGGTAGAATTGGGCAGTTCATGATCATATGTGTCATGAATGATAAAGCCGAGAATGCGATGGGACGAGTTAAAAATGGGTCGAGATCACCCGATATACCCGACACGTGGACAATTTCAGAAACTAATGTTTTGAAACGACGAAAAAGACAAACTTTGTCTGATTTAGGTATGAAATGATGATGTACGAAAATAAACGCAAAGGGTAATAAGAATAGAATGCATATTAACTGCAAATAACACGTGTTTATTGATCACTCGGTAATCTTCGTAAAAAATTACCGAAAGTTAATTTGCAATGCTCAAAGTACGGCGGACAAAAAATAACTGATATCACGGGTTACATTTGGCAAGATTGTTGCAATTTTACACATGCATTTGTTATTCTAACCACCAGATGGTCTCTTTGGAATATATATGAGATAGAATATCACTTAGAATGGGCATGTAAATTTGTTCACCTACGACAGGTCATATCGCTTTAAGTGTACATGTTATTGTAAACTTTTTTTTATTAATCCCGATCATTGCAGTATAAGCTTAATACTTTTTTATTGGGCTATACCTGTTACAGACACTGTATAAGTTAATCCGTATTTATTGTCAAGCCGCAACGATGAACAGTTATCACAAATGTATAACAATCAAAAGTAAACAGTCCAAAATAGTGAATCCGAAATGACAATGGATTATTAGACACTCTAGTTGGATATATGACCAATAATGTATTTGGTCTCCAAACAGAGTGACGAATCGGGTTTGATCAGAGGTGTGTCTCAATTTTCCGAACCGAGGAATTGAAATTTGACAAAAGTATTTATGAGAATTTGGGGCAGTAATTTGTAAATAATAGACCTAGTGTAAGTTTGAAAGGTGTTGAGTCAATTTCTGAACAATAGCAAATTAAATCTTAGACAGATGTACATGTACATAAACATAAAATAGAGAAATTAGATAAGTACATAATTACTTTGACAGTAATAAAAATAATTAACATGTGAAGTAAGTTTATTTCCCATTTCATAATTATTGTCCAGCAGTCACAAAGTCAACGTACATATGGCGGGAAAATATAAACAACTGAATCTGTAAATTGATAATTATAATCCGTGAGTAAAAAGAAATAAAATTTTGTTTTCAAAAGTCCAGAAATAATTAGAATTAAAACAAATGCCCGAATTTAGCTTGGTGATATATCGAATTAAACTTATAAAAATCATATCTTTGTCACAAACTTATAAATGTTGGATAGTGGTGTATTCGTCGCTGAAGTAATGCTCAAAGTCCGAAGGTAAATGACAAATATTTATTTTCTTGTCCAACTTTTTCTTGTGTATAATATGTCATTTGCTGTGTGTGTCGTGTCTTTGTGTGTTCTTGCGTGTCTTTGGTACTAGCATTCAAACTACATATACCTAATATCAAACAGGACCAAAAGAACTGGAGCGACGAACGAGATATGCTACTTATCAAAATCTTATAATTTGGAATTAATATACGTCAAAATGTACAGGATCGTTGTCATATGTCCTACTTATTTTAGAAAACTATCTGAAAAGATCCGTTTATTGTCTAAGGGTTCTATGTAATTTTTAAGTAGTTACTTAATCCATCTTGATTTGAACAGGATATATGTAGTTTAATATCCTGATCATGATTATTACACACAAATAAAAATACATATTAGATTAATAAAGAGAAATATCTCATTTTAGAATTTATATCAATTTTCAAAATAAATAATAAAGATAATACCATACTTTCTTCCCTTTCTTCATCAAAATATAAAATTACTATGATTTTAGATTTTTTACCAATTTTCAAAATAGATAATAAAGATTCAATATTTGCATTAGCAACTTATCACATTAATATGAAAGAAAAAAACATTGATAAAATCATGTTCATATAAAGAACGTCAAACTGAATCGAGATATATTTAAATATTGATGAAATTTATTTTAAATATAATTCTAAGGTGTTTAGTTTCATAAATTTCAATGTAAAAAACGTCTTTTCGGATGTATGCATGTAATTGGTAAAAGTTACTTGTTGTTAGCACAATTTAAAAGTTATATTGTCTCTGTACGGAATGTCAGTCACAAAATGTTCTTATTTATATCAAATGAAAAAATAAGTTCAATTTTTTTTTTTTGTAATATTTTATTATGGTATTAGGCCAGGATTTTAACATCAACCCTTACAACTCCACCAGGTTAGGGAGTACGGGGATTTCATATGTCTGATTGACCAAATACCAAACAGAGAGAGAGAGAGAGAGAGAGAGAGAGAGAGAGAGAGAGAGAGAGAGAGAGAGAGAGAGAGAGAGAGAGAGAGAGAGAGAGAGAGAGAGAGAGAGAGAGAGAGAGAGAGAGAGAGAGAGAGAGAGAGAAAGACGCATTCAAGGAAAAAAAAGAACCCAAAACAATAACAGCAAAAACAAAATAATAATAAAACACATTATAGAATTATATAGATGCACAAAGATTAAACTAAAACTAACAGTAATCTTGTCACTTGTAATAAACCTTGTTTAAATGTATTGAAAATATTACATTGTATGATTGTATCTCTTACATTATTTTTTATTATATTGTTGAGAGTTTGAAATATATATATATATAATATATATATATATATATATATATATATATATATATATATATATTTATATATATATATATATATATATATATTGGGAGTGGGGGAGGAAAATGTGGGACAAGTTGTGGCGTTCATCTCATATTGTCTATAATTATAGTAAAAGTATGAAGTATATTTATATGAGCTTGATACAACACAGTGATTTTGTCTATGTCATCTATAGTTTATGTATATTTATATGAGCTTGATACAACACAGTGATTTTGTCTATGTCATCTATAGTTTATGTATATTTATATGAGGTTGATACAACACAGTGATTTTGTCTATGTCCTCTATAGTTTATGTATGATACAACACAGTGATTTTGTCTATGTCCTCTATAGTTTATGTATATTTATATGAGCTTGATACAACACAGTGATTTTGTCTATGTCATCTATAGTTTATGTATATTTATATGAGCTTGATACAACACAGTGATTTTGTCTATGTGTTCTATAGTTTATGTATATTTATATGAGCTTGATACAACACATAGTCATCTATAGCTTATGTATATTTTGCTTATTACTGTGATTAATATCGATGTTGAAGTTTTTATCACTGATAGAATGTCAATAAACATTAACATAAATCTATAAACATTAACATAATTCTAGTATTTGTTATATTTGTTAAATAAATGTATACATATAATATCACTGTCAACATAGGTTTATCTGACAGAATGAATATTTGTTTTCCATGTGAGTTTTTTTTATTGGTCTAGATAATTGGCCCAGGTTTGCCATTCTCTCATGAACAATTCATTTTCACCAGTGATTGTATGATGGAGTATATCTTTTAGATGTTGTTGAAGAGATGTAAGACTTATATTAAATTTGTGTAGTTTGGTTTTAAAAATATAATGTTTGATCCATATTATAATTATGTTCTCAACTTTTATAATTTGGCAATACTGGGTAATGATTATCTTTTTAAAGTTTTATATTGTCTTGTTTAATATGTTTTTACTGCCGCGATGATAGCCAAGTATGTAAGGAAATTAGACTCAATAATATATTTATTTTGAAATTCTTGAAAACTATAATATTTGTTATTGTCGTTTACTAAAATTTTTATATATCTTACTCCTTTGTCGTACCACCCTTTGTAAAAAAAAACTATTATTTCCAACATTTATGTTTTTGTCGGACCATATAGGAGATATCAAAGATATACTATTTGTGTGAATATATTTGTTTACGATAAGTTTCCATGATTTAAACACGTCTATACAAAATTGATTGTCAATTGTTTTTATATTATTTTCTATGATTTCTGGACCGCAGTTTATGACTTGGGACATGTTTACGTTTGAGTTCTAAAATATTTTTTTTCTATTTTCCTATACCATATTAATATCTTTTAATCCAGGTAGATTTGGGAGAAATTATGAATGGATTTATATTCACTATTTTTAAGCCTATCTTTTCATGATTTAGCATTGATATTTCTCTTTTTATCTTATTAGGTTTACCATCCCACATAAATTTGAACATTAATGTGTTTAAGTCGTTTATGAATTTTTCACCAGGATTGGGTAGTGAAATAAATAAATGATTCATTTCAGATATTAAAAGGGATTTGAAAATTGTTATCTTCCCTAGAGGTGTAAGATTTCTTTTGGTCCACATAGTCATAATTCGTTTAAGACGTGCAAGTTTTTTGTCAAAGTTTAACTTAGGTATATTGTGAAGATTAACATCGAAATCTATGAACAATAAATTGAATACTTTTGCCCCATTGCAATCTATATTCATGACACAATTTGTCATAACTATACTTTTTTCAGCCTATCCATATAACCAGAGTTTTGAAAAATTTATATGGAGTCCTGATAAAGTGCCAAATTTAATAATGTCTTTCATTGTAACGGGTAATGAGTTTTCAGTACCATTCAAAATTATGGTTGTATCGTCTGCAAATTGTGATAGTTTTATTTCTTTGTTATTTATATTTAATCCCTGAATGTGAGTATTTGATTTTATTTTTAAAGAAGAGATCTCTGCACATATTATAAAATATTGTGATGCTATAGGATCACCTTGACGACAACCGCGAATACTAATTTTATCTGAAAAATTGCCCCCCCCCCCCCCACTGATTAATGGTTGAATATATATTATTCTGAAATGTTTTTATCCATTTTTTAATGGAGGTACCAAAATTAAAAAAAAAAACTTTTTTTAATAAATTCCCAATCTATTGTATCGAATGCTTTTTCAAAATCAATAAGTAGTAGAAGTCCCGGAATATCATGTTTTTCAGTGTAGTTCATCATATCATAAACAAGTCTTGTATTTTCTCCTATATCTATCAGAAATAAAACCAGTTTGATCTTCGCTGATCATTTTATTTATTTTTTTTTTTCTATTGGATATAACACCAGATGCTATTTTATAGACAGTATATAGTAATGTAAGAGGACGCCAGTTGTATAGATATTGTTTTGGTTTATCACCTTTAGGTAAGCAGGTAATGATGCCATGTTTCTGTGTGATAGAAAGTTCCTCTTTAGAATATGTATAATTTATAGATCTAACATAAAATGACCAATTTTTTGCCAAAAAACATTAAAAAAATTCTGCTGTAAAGCCATCAGAGCCCGGGCGCTTATTGTTTTTCATTCTTTTTAAGGTTTCGCTGGCTTCTTCATATGTTATGAGGCCTTCAGTTCCTCAGCTTCCTGATCTGAGAGTCTAGGTATATCTATATATTTTATATATTCATTTAGGTCAATATCTTTAATATTAGGATCCAGGGTATATAACTTTTTATAAAAATCTTCGACTTGTTTCGAAATGTATAATTAGCTTCCTGGAGATGTGACTGTTGCAGCGTTATGTTTCCGAAATACGTGTACTTGGCTGCAAATATTTCACTTGTGAAAATGGAACAATGCGGCTGTATAACTTAGTTATCAACATTCTATTTTACACACTATATCTGTAGAGCAAGTGTATTTACTCCTTGCTTTTAACACAGCTAGAGGTATATATACCGAAGACTTATATTCTCAAGTTATACTTTAAATACTTGAACATAAATATTAATTTGAAATACATATATATATATATATATATATATATATATATATATATATATATATATATATATATATATATAAATATATATATATCATCAGATACCAAGGTATAAATCATTAGGATGTCCAGGACATAGGTACAAATCTGGTAAAAAAGAACAAACACGGACCTCTTGAAATCAAGAGGTGAGATCATGTGCCATGGGGGAGTAAGCATCCCCTGTCGACCGGTCACACCCGCCGTGAATCCACAGTCAAATTAAAATGAAATACGTGAGGAACGAATTTTCGTCATAATTGGTACAGACGTCTCAACAACCGCTATCGAACAGGTAACTCATTTCACTTAGTGAAACAGAGTATTCGCAAACAAGACTATTATACCGACCGTAAAATTTGCGGAACATTGACATCAAACGCGGTATATATATATATATATATATATATATATATTATATATATATATATATATATATATATATATATATATATATATAAGCGTGCCAAATGTCGAAACATGCTTATATAAAGTAATAACTATACAATTCATTGTTGTGAAATTATGTTGGCCATCTTCACACCACAGTTTATATAAAACTGCTGCACATACTACTTAGGCTGTCCCATCAACCTACACGACTGTCCTTCGGATGAGACAGTAAAAAAAACGATGTCCCGTGTCACAGTAGGTGTCGGCATGTTAAAGACCCCTCACTGCTCAATGGCAATAAGTGCCGAGCATAGGCCAAAATTTGAAGCCCTTCACCGGCATTTGGTGACGTCTCCATATGAGTGAAAGATTCTTGAGGGGGACGTTAAACAATAAACAAGCAAACAAACAAGCACCAACGTACACGATTTTTACATATTTTATATATATTTTTTATATTTTTTTTTACATATTAACTATATATAAAACTCAAAGGCTTAACTTATTTACTCCTTATCATGTCTCTATGCCAGATTTCGACTGGTTGCCTATCTACCAACTACATTATACTTTCAGTTAATAAAACTGTAAATAACACAATCATTATGAAATGTCCACTTTCTAATATTATAGACTTACATTTAATACGTCAACTAATATATACAATTCTTATTATAAAAGTAAACTTAAAACACTCCTTAACTAGATGGCCTTGCACTTTCTTAACAATAAATTTATCATAACTTAGTTGTAACATGTTTTTGCACATAAATGAAATATTAACATTATGATTAGTCTACTTTCAAAATTTTCAGATCAACTATTTTTCATCTTGTTTAATATTTTACTTCCTGATTCGTTACTACTCGTTCTATATCAGTACATTAATCGGATACAATTCCATATTATTATTTTATGTTCTATGAAAAGTAATAACAACACTATCAGATATATGATAACTGATACCATTTACAACTAAATACGAATCATATCTTATGAATAATCAGATACGAAAGTAAAATATATCAAAAATATCAAATGGTGGTTTTGTATGTCCACTGGTTCATTTTCACGACACCAAAAGAGGTTGACTCCCGCCGTTCGTGTCGTATAGTGGTGTATTCGTCGTTGAAATAAATGCTCAAAGTCCAAAAGTAAATTATAAATATTTATTTCCTTGTCCAAATGCTGGTGGTGTATATATGCCAATTGCTGTATGTGTCATGTCTGAGTGTGTGCCCTTGCGTGTATATGTATATCTGTGTTTAGTTTAGTTTAAACATATTTTATTTCAATATATCATGAAATGGGATTGGGCAAAAGTTATACCAACATTACATAAAGCCCTCTCCCTAATAATTACAACATATAAATTGGTCATAGATGGCGACAATGTACAGAATAACATTACAAGAAATGTTAACAAGGATGATGATGATGATGATGATGATGATGATTATAGTGTTGGTGATGGGGTAATGGTATGGATGATGATGATGATGATGATGATGATGATGATTATAGTGTTGATGATGGGGTAATGGTAGCATGCCTATATGATAATGACCCTGTAATTACATTAATTAAATCTCTTCGTGTTTTTCAGGTACTCCTGAACTGCAAGCATAATTCTAGCATTATCGCTGTCATTTGAATTTAAGTCACCAAATAATAGTTTTTCAACATGTAACGGTTCAAATATTCTAAGTTTCTCAAAAAGAATTATACGTTCACTATTGTATCTTGGACATTCAATTAAAAAATGAAATGCATCTTCGTAGTGATTACCGCATACACATTTTGGTGAATCAGTAAGGTTAACTCTATAAATATCAGAATTAAGATTACTGCACATGTTACGAATTCTTGTTAGAAGGATATGTGTGTGCGTCTATCACCCACAAGGAAAAAGTTAGGCACTGCCCAATTATTCCTTCTATTTTTTTAAAACATATCTAAATTGATTATAGGTTGAAGTATTACGATATAATATTCTAAATTGTTCCAAAGTTTGATAGTAGAAGGGAAAAAAAACGATATCTCGGTGCTTTCTAATCTATACCTAGGTAAAGTGTAATCATTTTCGTTCCGCAGATTTCTGGTATTATTTCTGACTAGTGGTGTAATGATATCTCTCAGAAAATGCGGCACTAAATTATTGTGAATTTTATAAAATAAACATAGTTTTCGTCTATCCCGTCTTCCCTTCAATGGTTCCCACCCAGTTTCAAAATAAATAGAATCTCTACTGGCAAACATGGGTAATCCCGTTACAATTCTGCCAACATTCAGCTGAATTTGTTCAAGCTTTTCCATTTCCCTTGCACCCAACCCACCCCACACTTCACATGCGTATTCTATCGAAGGTAGAATAAAAGTATTGTATATTTTACTTAATGTTTCTCTGGACAATACATATTTTAGTTTTCTAAGAACATTAACTTGTTTGTACACAGAATTACATATGTTATCTACATGACATGACCATTTACCATTAGACATGAAGGTAATACCTAAATGCTTATGCTCATTTGTATTATGAAGAACGGTGTCACCAAATTTTAACTCAATATTATCGGCGCCAGTGGAACTTATATACAGTACTTCAGTTTTAGAAGGATTATATGTGACTAACCAGCGGTTGGACCATTCTTCCAAAGTTTGGAGATCACGATTTATATTATCGACGATTTCTTGTTTATTACAAGAGGAAGCGGACAGGGATGTGTCGTCGGCAAATAAACGCGCAACATTAATGAGATTGTCGGCAATGTCATTTATAAATACTAAGAAAAGTAGGGGACCTAAAACAGAACCTTGGGGCACACCAGCTGTGGTATATCGTAGTTCGGAGGAAGAAGAATTTACGGTAACGCACTGCTGTCTATTTGACAGATAATTTTCAATAAGGCTAAATAGGGGACCGATTATACCATAAGCTTTTAGTTTTATTAGTAAACCAGCATGCCACACTTTGTCAACTGCTTTAGAGACGTCACAAAAGACTAAACATGTATTCTTCTTTACCTCTCTATTTAAACAAATTTCGTGGTATATTTCCAACAACTGATAGACTGTAGAATTATTTGAAAGGAAACCCGATTGTAATTTATATAATAATGAAATTTTGTAACATATAATTATGTAAGTGTTTATGAATCAATCGTTCGAAAACTTTCCCTACGGTGCTTAACAGCGCAATAGGCCTGTAGTTGGACGGAATGTGACGGTTGTCTTTTTTGGAAAGGGGCATAACTCTTGCTTTTTTCCACAAGGTAGGAAAAACACCATTCTGCAAACATTTTTTAAAAATAATCTCTAACGGTAAACATACACTATACGCCGTGTTACGCAACATTTGGTGGCTTATATTATCAATACCAACCGCCTTGTTAACTTTGAGCGACAAAAGTATTTCGCTTATATCATCTCGGCTAAACTCAATATCAGATAAAGTTTTCTCCGTTCTCATGTTAAAAAACGGGACCATTAACAGAGGGTATATCTGCAACATAGGGTGTATCTGCAAATAAATCCGCTTTGCATTTATCGTCAACTTCTAAAGCGTTTGTTTCGGGATTCAGCAGTGGAGGTATAGTATTTATAGTTCCGCTAGTCCTGGTGATATAACGTATATAAGTTTCCAAAATTTGTGTTTATCATTTGTCGAATAGTGATCGATTAGATTATTAATATCTAGATAAAATTTTTCTCTCGCGATTTTTTTCATATTGTTTACACGATTTCTTTGTCTCTCTTATAATTTAAAAAAGCCGTATTAATAACCCCACGTTTTACCTTTTTCCTTAACCTTTCCCTTTTTCTGATTTCCCGTCGAATATCTGAATTGAACCATGGTTTATCATTTTTCCTTACAGTAACTGTATTTTTCGGTATATATTTGTATTTAGATGTAAAATTTTCACATACGCTATCCACTTCATGCAAATCTAAGTAATTTCCCCAATTAAAATTTCGAACTTCGTCGTTAAATGCTTGAAAATCAGCCTGCCCATATAACGATACATCCCTTTTAATTGTTTTCTTAACTTTACATTTTACAAATATTTCAACTAATGTTGCGTTATGATCAGATACGTTCCGGTCAATATCAACGACTTCACACATTCCGACAGAACACTCTCTTACTAAAACTGGGTCAAGTTGGGAATTACGCGTTATACCAAAGCGTGTAGATCCGTGCACGACATTAGCGAACTGGTAATACCTAATGAGGTCAAAAATTCTGTGTGATTTTTCGGTGAGAAGGTCAACATTTATATTTCCTACGATAACTATATGTGAATTGTATTTGATGGCTTCTTCAATGGATTTTTGGAATTTATTCCAAAAATCAATGCTGGAATTTGGTGGTCTATAAACGGTACAAAGTAAGAATGAATAGTTTGGGAATTTAATCTCGATCCAGATATTTTCACCGACATCAAATTCGAACTGACTCACTCTGTTAACAAGGAGGTTTTCGGAAACATATACAACTATTCCCCCTCCATGACAAGTGCGATCAGAGCGTATAGGAACCGGATAAAACCCGTCAAGCTTAATGTCGGAATTATTAACGTTATCGTCCAAATGGGACTCGGTGACACAAACTACATCATAATCGGAAGCTACGTCGCTAAGGTAATCTATTTTATTTCTTAAACTACGTATATTAAGGTGAAATATAGTTAAGCACTCGGAAAATGGACCTGGATTAGGGTGATATCCATAGACAGCAATAGCAGTAGAGAAATATACACGCCGGGCACTGAGTTGCCCATGCTGGCTAATAAAATACACTGAAAAAAACGAAGCAAATGTTGTCTTAAACTGTAACAGTAAACAATCTACGAGTTTTGCAGCAGTAATGTCTGTAAATAGACTACTGAGAGTATATTTGAAGACTTCAATACGAAAACTTTTCAATTTAAAGTACAGTAACCCTATTGCCGCTCTATACTGATTGACATCATTACCCATTGTCAAAAACAATTACATGAACGGAAAAAGGTGAAAGCGACTTAGGGACACGTGTGTAAAATAGAGGGTCAACATGAGTAGCACGAGGCATGCTAGTGAACACGAGATGTAAGTAATGAGAAACTGGAATGAATTCAGATGAATGTAAACAAAACGAAAATATGTACAAGTGGTAAACATGGTGAAGTAACGAAAATATTTATGAACTATTAGGGGAAATGTTGATTGTGACGTATGATACAATGATTATCATTACCATGAGGATTAATTGAATAATATGTACATGTTTCAAGAAAAACTTTTTTTTTTTTTTTTTTTTCAATAACTTCGAGGACTAAATTAATGTTACTCACATAAAGGGCAAAGGTCATGGTACTACATATGCAATGTCAAAAAGCACAAATTATTAGGCTTCCGAGCAACTTTAGATTAAAAATAAATGACGTGAATATATGAAAAATACTTTGCGTGTAACATAAAGAATAATAACTTACAACAGTTGACTAATTAGGATGGGGCCTACACAAATATAGGGCAAAGGTCACGCTGTTACACATGTAATAGCAAAACGTGTGATGACAGAATTAGTTTTACGAGTTACTGTAGCCAAAAAGAATGACGTGAATACATGAATAAAATGTACGTATGGCTTATAACATGAGGAGCAAGTAACTTTGTAGGCTAATATGGATGGCATTATAGACAAATATAGGACAAGGAACATGGCACTACATATGATTCATGAAATATCAAAAAGTGAATTGGTAGCATAAAATAGTAGATTTACAATCTACTATAGATATCTAAATAGAATGACATGAATATAACAATGACATCGTTTGTGGTGGCGAAAAAAGAAAAAACAGTCACTGCCACAGACTTAAACAGAACTGAGATGGTAGCGCTCAAACAACACAGCTAGTGTTGGAAGACTGTTTAGTCCTCGATGTCGATGTCGATGATAGGTACTACATCCTTAAGCTCATGGAGAGAACGAATAATGTGTTTCTGATCAGATTCTGATTTCTTTAGAAAAATTCGACCATCATTTGTCCAGAAAGAATGAACATGTCCAGCTCGCTTAGCACTAGAAATAACGGACACAATAGACTGACGGTGTTTAGTGAGGTCTTCCGTGATGAAAATACGAGCACTGTCTTATTCTTTAAATTCTTCTTTTTCGTATATATCTGGTTCTTCACCTTCCAGTTCCTAAACCGACATATAATTTGGCTGCGTCCTGAACGGGTTTGGTCTTCCAATGGGATGAGAACGGTTGATGTCGTCGGATGAGATAGTGACGCCTAACTTATCACGCACAATAGAAACAATCACATCATCCGTATCAGTGTTGGATGGAACTTCCACGTTATGAAAACGAAGTGACGTACGCCGTCCATACTGCTCAAGCTCTTCAACAGAGTTTTCCAAATCACTTACACGTTGCGAAAGGGTGGTGTTAGTGGTCTCAAGGGTTGCAATCTTTTGTGCTTGCTGTTCCACTGTTAAAGATAGTTGTCCTATGACACTTTGCACAGCATTTTGAACGGCCTGGTCAGAGCTGCAGTTAGTATTGGTACAATAGAACTCACAACAAGCGGATTATATATTTGACCCAAGAGTAATTGAGAAGCGTCCACATTTTGACCATGCATCGTGGGGGGATAAGCTCCCTCAGGCACTGGATTAAAAACTGGGGACGACATGGTATAAGATAGATGGCGACGTCTTAAGGATCTGGGATCTTCAAGTGGACTAACTGACTCAGGTTCTTTGCGCTTACTCATGCGAATGTCAATACAGTGAAAAACAACAACGTACCGTGAAAAGTACTCACGAGAAGCAGGCCTAGTAATGAGATGCCTCTGAAAATATCCTTATGGTGTCCCAACACACAGAAAAAGCAACGAATAATGTCACACGATGATCTCCGAATATATCACAAACTCTTAGAGTTTAACACACAGAAAATTGACACATATCACAACAAATTTCCCTCGACTGGATTTCAAAACTCCCTCTCTGTCGCCATCTTGTGACATGTTTTTGCACATAAATGAAATATTAACATTATTAACATTATGATTAGTCTACTTTCAAAATGTTCAGATCAACTATTTTTCAACTTGTTTAATATTTTACTTCCTTATTCGTTACTACTCGTTATATATCAGTACATTAATCGGATAAAATTCCATATTATTATTTTATTTTCTATGAAAAGTAATAACAACACTATCAGATACATGAGAACTAATACCATTTACAACTAAATACGAAACATATCTTATGAATACTCAGATACGAAAGTAAAATATATCAAATGGGGGTTTTGTATGTCCTCTGGTTCATTTTCACGACACCAAAAGAGGTTGACTCCCACCGTTCGTGTCGTATAGTGGTGTATTCGTCGTTGAAATAAATGCTCAAAGTCCAAAAGTAAATTATAAATATTTATTTCCTTGTCCAAATGCTGGTGGTGTATATATTCCAATTGCTGTATGTGTCGTGTCTGAGTGTGTGTCCTTGCGTGTATATGTATATCTGTGTGCCCTAGCATTCAAATATATATACCTAATATCAAACAGGACCTAAAGAATTGGAGCCAGGAAAGATCTATGATACTTATCAAAATTGTATATAATTCAGAATTAATATCCGTCAAAATGTGTAGGATCAGTGTCCTATGTCCTACTAATTTTAGCAAACTATCTGAAAAAGATCCATGATTCATTGTCTAAGGGTTTTATGTAATTTTTAAGTAGTTAGTTGATCAATCTTGATATAAACAAAGACTTGTGTAGTTTAATATCCTGGACAAGTTTATTGCGCACAGATAAAAATACATATCAAATTGATAAAGAACAGTATCTCATTTTAGAATTTCTATCAATTTTCAAAACAGATAGTAAAGATATTGACAGATAATACCATATAAATAAGCTATGGAATAATAGTTTCCACACTGATGAAAATAGATGGTTATGTTTAATTGTTCATTTGAAAGCTATGTTCTATATTTTCCCTAGATGTTCGTGATTTTTCCCCGTGTAATGGTATCAAAACCAATTCGTCAGCGGACGCTAGCCAGAAAAAAGACTTGAAATGGCCTATTTTGGTTTCAGTTGCAAACTTTGAAGACATTTACTTAACAACCGTGCATAGAGAGACATCTAATGGCAGTTTCATGAGAAGACGGTATTAAGATATGTACAAGGTTTTAGTCCATTTTGGGGGCCAAAGGGGGTCCTCCGCTGTCTAGATAATAATTAGGCTTAATATATGCATGATATCCGTGTAGATATTTCTTTTCCTTAAATTACTTTTTTCACGGGACGACTAACAGAAATGTTGAAGGTGGTCATTTCATTGTTTCCACTGCTATCCGGGTACGATTTCGGAAAAGTGACTCCGGGAAAGATTTCTATTGTAGAAAAGTGACGGGCAGAATTTCTACCGCGGATCAATTTTTCACATTACACCGGAAGAGGGTAAAAGTAAATTAAAATTGTGCACGACGGTCGCGCAAATTGACTTAACCCCCCAATATTTTACTTCGTAAATCACTAAGTAACATTTGACGTAAGAAGGCCTCTCTCTCTCTCTCTCTCTCTCATGGGATATTAAATCGAGGCTTCTTGCGTCAAATGTTAATCAGTAATTTACGAAGTAAACTGTTCGCCAATATGAAATATATATATATATATATATATATATATATATATATATATATATACATATACATATATATATATATATATATATATATATATATATTATATATATATATATATATATATATATATATATGTGTGTGTGTGTGTGTGTGTGTGTGTGTGTGTGTGTGTGTGTGTGTGGCGTAATAGAATCATTCTGTTATCGATTGAATGAAAATGTGCTTTTGGGTGTGTATAATTTATTACATCAATATCTCGTCATGTATGTTATGCAGTTTGGGTCAAGCTTGCGTCAATGAGAAATAACTTATACAGAGTTAAGGCTAAGGGTCCAGTAACTCCGTACCAGCCACTATCAGCGACACTTATATTTTCTTATTGAACCTTGACCGAAACAGAGATACATATTAAAGATATGTAATATGTTAAAAAGGTGATGTTGATGTTTTCATATCTATTTAATGTAGTGTAAATGAAAAGTTATAAGGAAAACAAATACATGTAATTCTGACACTTTAAACCCGGTGCTTGGCCATACCATATCAACTTAATAGTTAGTGGACCTACGGTCAATTTGTCTATGTAAACAGTCAAGTTTTTATACACGAACGATCAAATAATATACTCGCAGAGTAATAAACATATCCAGCGAACCTGCAAGTCACTCAGATATAGGATTATCTACAATATTGTATAAGATTTTAGAAAAAAAAAAAAGAAGTTGGCGAGGTATACCTGTCACACTTGGGTAACAAGATGGTGGGCCGTGATGTCTGTTCTAAATGTTATGAACTCCATCCCGTTGTCAACACTCAATTTAACACAGTAAGTTGTTTTTAGTTTGACTATATTTTACTTCATGATTTCAGAGATTAGGCAAACTTAAGTTAATACAATAATACATATTGCTATATATGGCGACTAAAAACTTTTATAGTCAATACTTAACTTTAACATTGCAATAAGTACAACCGAAAGTACGGAACGTGTGAGTTGTTTTAAACATTACTAAGAAGGGAACGGTAATATATTTTTATTTCCGAATTGTTCCATTCCGACATTCCGTAATAATATCAAGCACCTTCAAGGAAAAATTAAACTGGTACCCGGTTGTATATCCGCTTCACTTCACTCGCTCCAAAACAACCGGTACAGCCCAATCTCATTCGGGTAGAAATCTGCCCGGGGGGATTCGAACGAGATTTGACGTTACTTTGTTTCATGGCAACGTATACAACATCAAACGTCTTCTTTGAGCCCCTTTGAAAAAAGAATACTTTTTCAATCTGTAACAGGCCTTGTTTATTTACTATAGGGCCTAGCCTAAAACTTTCTAATATAGTAGCATAAAATATAATGCGTCTATATGTTTACAGCTTGAAGTGCTACTTTTGTAGAATACTACGCGTGATTATATATATATATATATATATATATATATATATATATATATATATATATATAATGGATTTTCAAACTGAGCTGTGACCTTGACCTCAAATCTGATGACCTTGAAAATTCTATCAAGTATTCTTCATGTCATTTCCCACAATTCTTCCAATTATATATCTATACTAAAGTCTCGAAGCTTAAGAGATATTGAGAATTTAAAATAGTTAGCTTAGTTTCTGAGAGACGAGTCGGATGACTCTAATACAAGTAACAATGATAATGATAATAATTTGGTGATAAAACTTGGGTCCTATAATTACGGTTGCTTAAGAAATGACTCCATAAATGTTTTGAAAAAAATGTAACCTAATATAGACCTAAAATATACAACGAAAAATAATTAAGTTTCCTCACTTCTGACACCCTTCTGTAGTTCACCAAAATATCATCAAGTTTAGAAAGGTTTGTCAGAGTAACGCCGCTTGTTTTAAAATTTATCTTAGAGAGCTAATCAGAAAATGATTGGAATGTCAAACTACAAACATGTGATTTGAATTGTTTATCTTACTTTCATTGACGGACGTGCACGTTATGGGACATGAGATTATCATATGAAGGTTAAAGATCGGGTTCGAGCAACGCCTTGACATATCACATGACAAATCAGCTGCTGTTGTGTATTTCCGTTTGTAATGGTTCCCTGTCTGGGTTGTATTTTGAATTTAGTCTTCGACGCAGAAGTGGACTTTTTCATTTGGAATTTCACATTTTCATTACCCTGTGCTTTATTGAATATTCAAATGACTAATTAAATCTGTAATGCACACAGAAGAGGGTGGAAGAACATCTAACGAGAATATTGCGAAGGTAGGGTAACCTACACGTAGAGACGTACTCCGTACTGTACTGCACTCACTTGATCTTTAGTCCTGTTTTTAGGTGAAACAGTTGGCTTCGGAGCTCGGATCATGTTTACATAACCTTTTTGTACCACTCTTTTTATGTAACAAAAGATTAATGTCTATAGATATCATACCTACAAATCATTACAAAAAAAATGCTTGAAATTGAAACTTGAATAGGAAATTCCTGAATGTTTATTCTAGGCTCTTTGTTAGCTCTTAGTCACATCATTGTACAAGATTTTTCTTCCTGGTGTTTCCCAGAAATGATATTTGATAAGGAAAGCTAAATTAAATTAGATTACGTGCAAACCTAAAATCTACAGGTACCATACTTCCTTAAGAAATGAAGTGCAATATGGTAAGGCCTTTGTAAAGTATTTCCTTAAAACTAACTAGTTTAATTAAAACATATGGTGTAAGATTAAGTTCAACTATGTTATCATTTTAATTGTATTCTGTGAATTATACTAATATTTGTTTATATTTATTTTACAGCTGGATATCAGTGTTAGGAACCCTGTGACCCACAATACATGGGAAAAAGGGAGGTATACAGACTACGAAATTGCAGTTCAGGTAAATTTATAATCATACTCGTTCACATACAATTATGTCATTAACTTTTTTAGTAACAGGTGAAAATTTGAAAGTAGCAGGGAAATATTTTTGTATAGAAGTCTATGTAATTTTGTCAAAAATACATGTACATGTAGGCAGCTATTGTTTGCTGAGAGAGTAGGGTGATTAAATTTGCCTGTTACCTGCTTCTAATGACATCCCTGACATATGTATGGACATAAACTAAAGAAAAGTTATATAACCCAAACCAAATTTGATTAAGGAAAATATTGTTTTTCTTTTTTGGAATAATGTGTTAACATTTTTGTTCATCTAGATGTGGCTGCAGGCACTCCACATGTAGTAGGGTTGAGATAATCAATTGCAATTGAAAAAGTGCCAAACCTTAGTTTCTCAGGCAATTTTCACAAAATACATAGACCAATATATAAGAATCTAAGAATTGTCATGCCTATGTATATCTCCTTTTAGCTATTGTATACATGTATCACTCTAAGTTGTAAAAAAAGAAAACAATACTTAAAAAAAAAATGCAGATTAATGCCCCTTTGAATTGTGCTACAGTTGTATATAACTGATATACATGTGTGTACAATATACATAGGCGTTGGAACCGGGGGAGCTTAGCCCCTCACTTTTTTTTGCAAAGATAGACATAGGTGTTGAAAATTTGGGCTTAGCTCCCAGACGTTTCTGGCGTGTGTGTGTGTTTTAAGTTGGTTTAGCCCCCCCCCCCTTTTCAATTTGCTTCCGATGTCTATGATATATATCGCTGTATTGTGCTGTACAATATATATCGCCATGTACCAATGTTATTGATATTCATTACCGTAAATCGGATATTTTGGCCATTGTTTAATTTTGGCACCCTACATGTTTTAAAATAGCCAAAATTAAACCACCCAAAATATGTACGCGTTTCTAGATACCTGAATTTTTAAAAATGTTTTAGCGCTTTATAGATTAACAAACAAGGTTTTTTTTAAGATAACACTGTGTGGACATTAATCCAAATTAAGTACCATGTGACACATCGATTCTAACTCACTGTTCTACTGGCACTTTTTAATATTTTGATATTTCAAACCTAGTATGTTTGACACAACAAGACCAAGACTGAAATCTGATCTATAAACATGTAAATGGCAAAAATTTAACCGATCAAAAATAACTCTTCATTTTATGACCAAAATTGTCAAATTTTAGCTACACAAAAATATTCCAATTTACAGATTCGTGATTGTTATTATATTATTATAGTGCAATGATTTTGGCCCTACTGTTGATTATGATTATCTCATGATAACATTGTACCATAATTTTTTTTTTTCATTATTATCATAATTGTTATATATATCATTATCATTATTATCGTAATTGTTATATATATCATTATCATAATTATTATTTTATTCTCCAGACAAACAATAATGCATTTTGCCTAGAGTTTTCGACAACAAGAAGGCGTTTCTCAGAATTTGAATGGCTGAAAAAAAGACTGAAGGCTCACCATCCTTTGATGTAAGTAAAATGGACAGTTGATGACAGTAAAACTATTTTAACCTGTTCACCCCTAAAGACACATGTGGACTGGTCTAAGTCATAGATTTACTGAAGAGTCTAATGTTTTTCAGGGGTCAAAGAGTCAAACAATAATAATAGTTGATTTGATTTGATTTTGAAAAGTGTCTAACGACACACTCAACAATTTTTCAGTTATATGGTGGCGGCCAATTTTTAATGGTTGAGGAGGGAATCCAGTTACCCGGGAAGAGACCAATGGCCTTTCGCAAGTAAAATGGCAGACTTTCTCACCGAAAGCAGCTTAGTGATTATTCTTAATGATAGCCATAATATATAATAATATTTTTTTCAATTACCTGTATCCAAATGTTTCAGTGCTCACAGTTTTTATATTCAGACATGATTTTTTTCCAATTAAAATCGAAAATCCAACTTTTTTCTTGTCCTTTTTCTGACTTTCAACTTTTTCAACATTGGCAAATCTGAATTTCCCAGTATTTGTTCCACTTCAGTTTAATATTACTTGTTTTTAACATTGATTGCAAAACTCACACTTTGATTAGTGGGTTCTTATTGGCACATGTACATGTACAAGTAACTTTGGCACCTGTCTTTTCAGCTTCAGGTATTTTTGGCACTTGAACAGGTAATATTGTCAACTAATGTTGACGTCATCTCATGATGAATTTAAATTTATAAATCAATTAATATCTCATGATGAATTTAGATTTATAAAAATTAAGTTTTAACACTTTTTTGGAAGAGCAGAAAATTTAGTTTTATTGCCAAAATTGACAAATGGGAGTAAAAAAATATTTCTAAAAATATCAGTCATTTAAGGTGCCAAAAATGACAGAAATGCAGGGTTTTGTATCATTTTTATCAAGAGCTTCTGGGGGTTCGTATGATAGTTTTTGCAACCATTGTTTTCTTACTATTTTCTTAGAACCCAAAATCATTTATCATTGTTATTCTGTATTTCAAAAATAATTTTTTTATTAGCTTATTTAAACCAAATAAATGTCAAATTTGAGCTTGTGTTTTACATAGAAATTTAAAGATATGTTATTGACATGTTTTTTTTCTGATAAGCAAGGTGCTGAGTTAAGTTATGATCTGGGCTTATTTTACATTTATTAAGAAAAGTTGAAGTTACTGAATCAGAATCTTTATCATTATTTTCTAGTATTTGTTTTTGTTCTGTATCATTATTTTCCAGTATTTGTTATTTTTCTGTATCATTATTTTCCAGTATTTGTTATTTCTATGTATCATTATTTTCCAGCATTTGTTATATTTATATATCATTATTTTCCAGTATTTTTTATTTCTATGTATCATTATTTCCCAGCATTTGTTATATTTATATATCATTATTTTCCAGTATTTTTTATTTCTATGTATCATTATTTCCCAGCATTTGTTATATTTATATATCATTATTTTCCAGTATTTTTTATTTCTATGTATCATTATTTCCCAGCATTTGTTATATTTATATATCATTATTTTTCAGTATTTGGTATTTTTCTGTATCATTATTTTCCAGTATTTGTTATTTTTCTATATCATTATTTTCCCAGTATTTGTGATTTGTTTAATTCTGTATCAATATTTTCCAATATTTGGTATTTTTTTGTATCATTATTTTCTGGTATTTGTTATTTTTCTGTATCATTATTTTCCAGTATTTGTTGTTTTTGTGTATCATTATTTTCCAGTATTTGTTATTTTTATGTATCATTATTTTCCAGTATTTGTTATTTCTATGTATCATTATTTTCCAGTATTTGTTATTTTTCTGTATCATTATTTTCCAATATTTGTTATTTTTCTGTATCATTATTTTCAAATATTTGTTATTTTTCTTTATCATTAGACATTTTTGTCTTTACTTTACAGAAGAGCACCACGTTTACCACCAAAGAAATTTTTTGGTGAAAGGTTTGACCCTGACTTCATTGCCTTCAGGAAGAAAGAACTAGAAGATTATCTTCATGTGTGAGTTAATTATACTGGTACCATTTTATACACCTGTGGTAAGGCGGGGCATATCATGATATACCCTACCTCTGCCTAACTGTCTGGTTGTCCATCTCATCAACGTCAGAAGCAAATTGAAAGTGGGGGGGCTAAACCAACTTAAAACACATACACACGCCAGAAACGTCTATGTCCTATGTCTATATTTGCAAAAAAGCCCCCCCCCCCACCCGGTTCCGACGCCTATGCATCTTCTTTTCTTCTGGTCATTTCTCCAATTTTGTTAATTATGTATAAATCAGATTGACCTATTTTAGCCACATCGCTAACCCTTTTTTTCATCCACCGTCCACAAATAAATATAAACCTGTATTATACATTATACACAGATTTATGTGTAACTGAAAACAAATCGTAACTATCAAGACCCGTCATGTTTACTAACAAAGCAGACTACACTTGTACATGTAGGTTTACCTAGTACTCTGGATTGGCAGTTTCAGGTAAAAGTTTTCAGTGCTGATAAAAAAATTAGAATATCCCAGGTGCAAGAAACAGATTATAAACCATGATCAGAACATAACATGTAATCTAAATTTATGTATTTCAAAGGTTGGTCAAAGAGAAAATGTACTTATCTGATGTTTGCCTTCACCTGTTCCTGCAAACAGATTTGACGACATCTGAAATTGACAACTATTTGAGTGGAAAAATAGCCGCAGATGTTGTAGATCAGCTGTGGCAGGCCGGAGGTGTTAAAGCAAATTGTGGGTAAGAAAATTCACCTGTAGATTTATTCACCATGTGACATATCTACTTGTTTGAATGTCGTTTTACCTCCCGCCAAGATCAAATTCACTGTTTTTGTGGTGACAGATAAGAGGTCAGGTGTAATAAACTCAATCCTGTGCTAGGCCATTATGCAGCGAGAGGTCTTTTAAAGGTGCATTAACTGTGTTTACCAATGACAATTTTCAATCTTTTTCTACCGTTTCTACTTGTTGGCTACTTGATGTAAAATAGCAAAACAGAGAGCTATACACAGGCATAAACAATATTATATTTCTATATATTTTAGGAAAATAAGGTCAGGTCCATTGTGGTATGCATATACTAATAGTAAGGGTGAGTTAATCAACTGCAATTGAAAAAATGACAAACCTGGGTTGCTCAAGCAATTTTCACAAAATATATAGGAATTTATGAATTTTTATGCCTGTGTATATCTCTTTTCTGTTAGTGTATATCAATCTCAGTAGTAAAAAAGAAATAAAAAAGAGAAAAAAACACAGTTGATGCCCCTTCAAGGTACTGTGCTATCTATGAAGGAGGACCTCATTTCATGACCCATAACTCATCACATTAAATTCTTAATTTTAAACTGCATGTAAAAAAACCGCTGAGAAAAGCCACTACTTCTAAAATAAAAGAAGTTGTGTCTGATTCTTAGGTAATCCCTTGCCTCAGAAATTTTGACTTATTGGTTGTCTTTTTATTGCAATATGACAAAAAATCACAGACACATACTTTAGGGGAAAAAAACCCTTTTCGGCATCTTATGATATAAATGATTTTAAACATAGTGGTTGACAGGTCATAAAATATAGCGTTAAATTTATCAAGAGCATACTTATTTTCAGTCCTGATGTTGATTAAAGGCCAAAATCATAGGCCCATGGAGTTTCTGACTTACTTTGGACACATTTGATCAATAATGTATACATATTATGATATATTCCAAGGAAATTTTGAATATACCACAGTAGAAGACAATTCTTCCCCCTGCTAAAACTCTCACTGGGGAATAAACTGGCTTGTCTATTCTTTCCATTGAAAAAACACAGTCGATTGACAGTTTTATCAGGGAAAGAATTGGCTAGCCAATTTCTGTCCCCTTTAATTGAAAGTGTTAAACTAGTGTAAGGAAAAGGAGAATCCTGAATACATGAGGTGTTAATCCTTATGAATCCAAGCAAGATATTTTTTTCATAGATAAGATTTGTCCAACAGGAGTTAGACATACACTTTTAGCAAGGAAACTTTAATCAATGGATATGGATTTATGTAGGATGAAGATCTATAAAAGGAAAAATGAGAAAATAATAACAAAACAAAAATCCTTCCTACCATACCACATTTTAAAATTGAGTTAAATATTTAGGTGGCCTAAGGTTATGGAAAATCTTAAGATCATATTATTTTGTGGAATTGGTAAAATAGTAATTTTTCTATCTAATTTCAGTTACTTTATGACACAAGAAGGAAGTGAGTTTGAAGCCAGTGTGTCCTCTGTCAATAGCAGTAAAATTGAAACCAGTGACACAGAAACCAGCGATACCGGTGATAGTGATCAACCTGGCGATGTGACTGAAACAGCTTCATCTTCCTCCATAGAAGATACAAGCTACAATGAAGCAAATTATCCTTCAGTTTCCATAGTTACAGAAACACAGAATCAAGCATTTCTTGATAGTCAAGAAGCAAGTACCAAAGATTATTCATTGTCTGTTCAAAATGGTGATTTGCATTACTTGGATACATCAGTTGAAAACAGTGTAATGGAGCCTACAGGTGCTTCAAGTAATAATTGTGTACAAGTAGCAAAAAGGGAATTAAAGACTGTGACCCATGCTACAGGAGACGGAAAAATAGTAACTGAACTGACAGAGAATCCAGACCATTGTGATATTAGGGACTCCAAAGTTCTAACAATTTCTGATCAAATATTAAGTATAAATGGTGATAATTCGTGATTGCATTCAAATTTTCCATTCAGTGTGTGCAAAATTGTTGTCAGTTACTCAATTATATTTGTAAAAAAACTGGATTTGTCTATTGTACTTGTCAGTAGTTCATCTACATATTGTAACAAAGTAGGTCATCTAGATTTATATTTTGCATCTGTAAGTAGGTCATCTTGATTTGTCTAATGTATCTGTAAGAAGGTACATGTAAAAGAGATTTTTATAGGTCATCTCACTTTGTGTATTGTACCGGTAAGTAGGTCATCTAGATTTGTCTATTGCATCTGTAAGTAGGTCATCTATATTTGTCCATTGTATCTGTAAGTAGGTCATCTATATTTGTCTATTGTTTTTGTAAGTAGGTCATCAATGTTTGTGTATTGTACCTGTAAGAAAGTAATTTAGATTTCTCTATTGTATCTGTAAGTAGGTCATCAATATTTATCGGTTGTATCTGTAAGTAGGTCATCTATATTTGTCTATTATATCTGTAAGCAGGTCATCCATATTTGTTTATTGTATCTGTAAGTGAGTCATCTATATCTGTCAATTGTACATTTAAGTAGGTCATCTAGATTTGTCTATTGTATCTGTAAGTAGGTCATCTATAGTTGTCTACAGCATCTGTAAGTAGGTCATCTAGATTTGTCTATAGCATCTGTAAGTAGGTCATATAGATATGCCTACTGTACTTGAAAGCAGATAAAGTAGTTGAAACAGACTTGCCTAATACACTGTAAGAAGTGATAACTGATTTGTTTCCTTCAGCCTGTAATATGTGACAAACATTACCTATCTTACTGTGCGGATGTGTTTCCAATATGAAAGAGATCTGAGTTGCATATTTGATGTATATCCATTGTAAATGCTTCACATGTCTTAAAGTCCTAAGTGTTAGACCGATCTATTTCATCTTGACACAATTCATATGCCACTGAGGTCAAAAGTAATTTTTCATATGTTTGTCCAACATGTCGGACAAAATATTCCACTTTTAATTTTTTTTATTAGAATGTTCTATGTTTACTTCTTATATAGGAACATTCAGACATTTGTTACAGCTCTAAAGAATACTATGAGTCATTACATACCGTGTACCTGGAAATTTTCACTTCCGTTTACTTTCATTTTCACCATTTTCTTCTCCCTTAGATGAGAGAGTGAATTTAAAATGAAAGCAAAATTTTCAAGCTAAATAGATAAGGATGGACACACATGCCATCCATAAAATTATGGTGATTAAGAGTGAAATTCAGATGGTGTGAATATTTTTTTTTAGGTGAAAGGGCAAAAAATAACCAGGGGAAAAAATTTCAGGTATACAGTATATGTTAACTTGGGATGCATCAATAGGCATGTGGATAGTTGGTGTTTAGATATAGCAGCAGTACTAGACACAAATGACTCACTGGATTTATATATACCAGTATTTGAACAAAAATGAGCTTTTATATGTTTTATTGACAGGTTAATACAACTTAATAAGAATTTCATTGTGCTGTGTTTAAAAGTCGTATGTCCAAAAGGCTGTGGGACTTTGTGTTTAGATATATTTGTTTTACAGTGGCATCGTGTTCAGTCTTGATTTATTTTAGTTACTGTGGCATCACGTTCAATTTACATTTGTTTGTGTTACTATTGCATTACATTCAGACCAGATTTTTTTGTGTGATGGTGGCATCATGTTCAGTCCAGATTTGTTTGTGTTATGGTGGCATCATGTCCAGTCCAAATTTGTTTGTTTTACTGTGGCATCACATCCAGTCCAGATTTGTTTGTGTTACTGTGGCATCACGTGCAGTCTAGATTTGTTTTTCTATACATCTATAGTAAATAGTTAACTGTCAAATATTATGTTTCTCTACTAAGGGCAATATATTTGAACAAAAATATCCAGATTTAAAAGGAAATAAATCTACAATAAGTTGTTCAAAATTTCAAGTTGACATGTTGAAATGAGTGGAACTTGGAATAAATAATGTTTTTTTCCAGCATTTTCTGTCTTAAATGGAGTTGAGAATAATAGTTCATCTCTTGAAATAATTTTGCTTTCACTGCAGCATGGACATCAAGATCTCAAGAAATACGTTTGAGGTTGAATATGCCACCTTCTACTGCTCTGTACACTTTGTACATCAACTAGAGTTGCTTGCCATATACATCATGGTCTGAAGTCACCAAATTTACTCAGTACTTAAGCTCAACTAACTTTTATTGATTTTAAGGCAAAAAGATGCAAAATTTATTTTGTAATTGGACTGTAAATTGATGACATACAATTGTAAATAATGGTGAAAGTTATTGCTCATACAAAGAAAAATTCAGAAATATTTGAAAATTGTTTAAGTATATACTCATTTTGAGTACCTTTCTCAACAGATTTATCCATGTTACAGGAAAATCATAAGTGTGATGCAAAAATTTATATGAGAATGATGTAAATATTATAAACATACTACCAAAGTTATAATGCTCAAGACGATATCGTTTCTGTCAATTAGACTTCAGCAGTTGAGCTCCAATTTAAAAGTTATGTGTATTTTCTACAGAGAAAGTGGTATTATACAAGGCCAAATAATATCTCTAAAAGTATAGCCGAAATTTGTCTAAGAGTAACCACTTTAAAAAATGACTATCTTAGCTTTAGAACAAATTTTGAATTTAAATGATGTTAACACTGCCAAATATTACTTTAGCATAAGATGAACAGCTGGTACCGAAATACCAGGTACTAGGTTTATGTATGGTAATATGTTTCTCTATCACTCAAACCCAGAAATTTGACAAACTGTAATATATCATCAAAATAAGGAAATAAAAGTTGAGTTTGAGTATTGAGTAAATTTGGTGACTTCTCCGGGTCTGATGATTCTCAGCACATGCTTCAGGTGCTGGATAAGTCCTCTATCTTATGCCAGAAATGACCCTGTTCCGGAGTATTTCAATGCTGTGGATTACAAAAATTGCATGTGAGGTAAATTTGGGAATGTATTCAACGTGTGTATGTGAAACAAGTTTTGTATATTTTTGGAAACAGTGTAATGAATGGAACAGTTTTCAAATAATAGAAATATTTTAAACAGAAAAAAAACCAAATAAAAATACAGTAGAACCCACTCTTATTGGACCCTGATACATTGAAATCCTCCTTAATTTGAAATTATTTTGAATCCTGGCCCAATTCATTCATTAACACTATAACCCGGTAATTTTGAAAAACCATTTATTTCAAAGAAAAATACATCCCCCATCGATTTCACTATATCCGGGTTCGTTCATGAAATTCTTGGAACGAACATGTAAATCAAAATGTTTCTTGATCTGACGTCATGATTCCTGTGTGCCAAACATAGTCGTAATGAAGATTATTGTGTATGCAGAAATTATCTTGTAGTTAGTCTTGTTGTTTTAAAACACAACAAAGTTAGTGTTGTTAATATTTTTTACCAAAAGCATGTTTGGGTTTAATAGACTTTACAAAACGGTACATTATGAAACTGCACTAAAATAATAGAAGTGCTTGGACATGCAATTTTTGTTCATGTAAGTTGTCCGTTTCTTAAATATTTACCCTGTTAAGACATAAAAGCTATTGTTATTATATATATAAATATATATATATATATATATATATTAAGTTTCAACTTAAAACATTTTTATAGTTTTGTTTCAAGCACATATTGACATTCTGTTGATAGTTGTTGAATTTGGCATTCCAGAACACACATGCTATGTGCAATACGTTTTTTATTTTATTTATATAGGCAAACCATAGGTGTTTTGTATCAGTCATAACTGAGTTATAAATTAAATTGAAATAAACACGGTACAAAGGCATCAGCTCTTCGGTTGTTTATATTATATTTGTCAAACTGCTTGATATATACATTTTACTTTATTACATGCATTTGAAATCACACTGTTACAATACAGAGTTCAACACGCCCGTTCAATGAGTAAAGTTGTTATACGGATATTTCGCCGGAACTACTTTTCTAAATGGCATTTAAATGCGGAATGAATTTTAAATTTGTGTATACATATAGATAAATAAGAGACATTTTAATAAAAACAAAACCACACAAAATGATACGGATAGAAACATATGTTTAGTTTTGTCTATGTATTTCATATGTGTGCTTGCAAGGTTTCTGATTTGTCTTTTTACCATGTGAAGGAATATCATCTAGGTGAAGAAGTGGTAAATGGGGACTTCCATTGCGAGCCTCCATACCTAGTGATTAAAGCATCATGCTTTAATCATGGCCTCTAGTCAACATGTGATCGTGTCTCTTTGGAAACAATGCTGATTTTGTGAGACAGTTTGCCAGTTTACGTGTGGATGCTTGTGGTTTCCTTCCGAGTACACTGTAACCAGAATCTGTCCTCCACCGTTTAAAACTAGCCGCCATCATAAACCTGAAATATTGTTGAGTAAACAAAAATCCAAAATATGGAAAACACACCTTGGTCTATAAATTCTAAATGTGGAAAACACACCTTGGTCTATAAATTCTAATTTGGTAGATAAAATGTTTAATTTTAATTCTTAATATTTCACCATGTGCCTATTGTCATCGATAAAACATTTTAAACGACACCTTGGTCAAAGTGATTTATTAGACACGATAAGAACCCCCTTGAAATATCTGTTAAGTGTTCATGTTTCATGGTGATATCTCTTGACGACTGTCGTTGGCGCAGACATTGAAGAACGCTCTGTAAATCAGTTATGAACTAGTACTGACGTGCAGTGTCTGTTGTCGATAATTTTAGTACTTTAACGTCCTGTTTGGAATTCAACATACACACGTAGCTCACTTTCAAAGGACGCGATCCTTCAAAAACATGTGTCCGTATTACGCTCATTAGAAATACCAACAACGGATACCGATTTTGAGCTAACATATTTAAATTGGATACCTAAACTTCATAAAACCCCATATAAGCAAAGATACATAGCAGGATCCGGCAAATGTTCTACCAAACCTTTATCTTTACTCCTTACAAAGATATTGACAGCCGTTAAGGAGAAACTTCAACAATACTGGACAGTTGCTTATTCCAGAAGCGGTGTAAATCCGATGTGGATACTAAAAAATTCTAAACAGCTTTTAGAAAATTTGAAGGCACACAATTTTTCTCGAATTCACAGTATCAAAACTTATGACTTCTCTACTCTTTACATAACTTTTACACATAAAAAAATAAAAGAAAGACTTTTTAGCATCATGGACAACTGTTTTTTCACCCGAAAATTTAAATATCTAGTGATTGGCTATCAGGATACTTATTTCATCAAACACAACTCTGATTATAATGAATTAATGATGACAATTTTCATACATATGTCAATGCGATATATCCCAGTGAACTAGAAATTAAAGATACAACAGAATCAAACTCACACGCTTCATACTTAGACATTTTACTTAATATAGACACAGACGGGAAATTGGCAACTAAGCTATTCGACAAACGCGACGATTTCGGCTTTCCCATCGTAAATTTTCCACATTTAAGTAGTAACATCCCTCAGTCACCCGCATATGGAGTTTATATTTCACAAATGATCCGATATGCCAGGGCGTGTACAACATATGAAGATTTCGTATACACAGGTAAACTACTCACTGACAAATTATTGACACAGGGATATCGAAAACCGCGTTTAATGTCAACGTTCCGCAAATTTTACGGTCGGTATAATAGTCTTGTTTGCGATTACTCTGTTTCACTAAGTGAAATGTTGAGTTGCCTTTTCGTTGGCGGTTGTTGAGACTTCTGTACCAATTGTGACGACGATTCACTCCTCACGTATTTCATTGGACTTGACTGTGGACTCACGGCGGGTTTGACCGGTCGATAGGGGATGCTTACTCCTCCATGTCACCTGATCCCATCTTTTGGTTTCCAGATGTCCGTGTTTGTCTATTTTTACCGGATTTGTATCTATGTCCTGGACATTCTATTGATTTATGAATTGGTATCTGAGATTTTTTATATTAGTTTGAATTATAGTTTGCGGAAATCATCCTCATAACAATACCTTCGTAACTGTCAATTATGTCCGTCAAGCACACAGCATTCTGTTTGTTTAAGTAGAACATTCGTAAATGTATTAGCCGTTTATTTCGAAGGTCCGATTTTTACTGTTTTTAAAACTTCTGGACCCTGTTGCACAATACATTGTTCAATTTAACTTGAAGTTAACCAATATCTAACCAATAAGCTAATCAACGGTTGAATTTAACAATGTATTGTGCAACTGGGTCTTGTATGTCACTGATTAGGGAAAATGCTGTTGTCTATTACATTTTCATAAATACAAAATCAAATTAATGATTGATAACAAAATGACTTATATCTAGAGTATGGTGTTGCTTATTCACTTAAGATGGCGGGGCGGAGTAACCTATTGAGTATCATATGGATTATTCTACTCACTTTTCAGTTATGGTGAGCTGCACGGGAACATATCTTATTTTTTTCAAATAAGCCGTTATGTATGGTGACAAGTAGGAACGATTACTCTAGTCAGTGTAATTTTAATGCTATGTTTTATTACGTAACATTTTAAACTCGTCCAGGTCAAGGAAGGGGTCACAAGACTCCACCCCACCAGGTTATATGGATTTTATTATACTCATATACTTATATTTGTGAGTACTTGTACTTTTCTTCCTATCAACAATGCTTTGATCAGTATTTACAATTGTATGGCATAAAAACATACAAATGACCCGTTACAACATACTTTCTAATATGCACTGACATTTGCCGATTTAACTAATAGTTATATTGTAAAAGGCATACAAACTGATTTTTTTTGCATCACAAATTTCCAATATTCGATGTTTTATACAAATAAAACGTTTTTAAAAAAATCCGGCGTTGAAAAAAGCGCTTGTTTTAATGTCGTATTTATGAAAAGAAACCGAATGTGTATTAGGGTGAGTAAACATTTATATTCTTAACAGTGTTACAAGAATACCAAACGTTAGCGTTTTTCATTTATTCTAGGCAACGCATACACGATTATGTTAATAATTTCTACGGAGATATACATAAAATTTTAGCATCTTTAATCAAGATGTTGGTCTTATCGCGAGACTGTTTTTTTATCATTATGACAGCCTGTCGACAGTTACTATGGTTACGTTAAATATCATTAACTATACGAAATAAATGCTCAAAACGGTCGTTCGATCAGTTGAGATCAAATTTATTATCAACAAATGAAATACCGCGTTTGCTCTATGTTCGTTCAATCTTTTTAGAATTAGATATAAAACTCCGATGATTTGACTCTACTAATGATATAAATGTTGTCATCACTCTAAGCGTTATTCAAATGAGATAAAATTTCTCATGTAAGTTGCATGAGATCATCCACCTAACTAAGTGAATTGTTACACACATACGCACAATGATATCATGACCTAGTGTTTTACAGTGCATCGTCGTTTTGTAAAGTTCACATCCTTTTAAAGCTTTTTATAGATCGATTGGTGCACTCCACAATGATAAAAGTACTAGTTTCGACGTCACCGAGTTAATACTCAAGATCTACTTTTACGTTTCTAAGTTGACAATATATTTGAAGAACACTCGGATATGGAAGATAAATGATCAATGAACGATGATCACAAATCGTTGTTTGAAGTAGGTACAATATAAAATGTATACGTTTACAAGTGTTTGTTGTTAACATATATTTTATAAACCTATTACAGGAGAATATCAATAAAGAGTACACTCCGTTTTTGTAGGGGGAAATGATATTTCCAGTGAATGCAAACACGCCAAACCCTGTGTATATATAGTAAACTTTATTAACCCTTTCAACCATACATACCATGATAGAATGGTCTTAAACAATAGAAAAGAGCATATGCAATCTTTATTTTCTGTGATGGAAGACAAAATTGCACATGTCACACAGATTGTCACACAAATCATACCAGTCATGGTCAAGTGGACTGACAAAGTTTGTATTAAGATTTCACCGGTTCGGGGTACCACAATGAGGAAATATGATTCGGTGTTTACGGATTTTGTCTAGGCAATTTCCGGCAGACTATTCAAGTACTCTAGGATCTTTAGGCTATAACATGAAAGTTCATATGGTCAAGTGAAGCGACACAGATTGTATTAACCCTTTCCACCCTACATACCATAATAGACTGGGCATAAACAATAGAATAAAGCATACCACTCTGATATTCAGGGGGGAAAGTTTTAAGATTCCACAGCGGAGTACCAAATAAGGATTTGTAAGGTCTTAAAGGATTTTGGTTAGGCAATTTCCAGATCCTTAAGCTATAATATGAGAGTTCATATTTTTCACGAGACTGTACACACTGCATGATTCACACACGGCATTGTAACTTATAGATCACCATGGGATTGCATCAGGTCCAAGCAACAAAACAAAAAGTACTTATTTAGTACTGTGCTTGTACTCTTGATTATGTTTTCAAGTCCATACATCAATGCACATAAGAGTAAATATTATAAACATAATACCAAAGTTATAATGCTCAAGACGATCGTGTCGGTCAATTAGACTTCATCAGTTGACCTCCAATTTATAAAAGATGTATATTTTCTAAAGAGATAATGGTATCACAATACGCCAAATAATTAATCTGAAAGTATAGCCACGATCCGTCCAAGAGTAACCACTGTATAAAGATGACTATCTTAACTTTTCAAAAAAATAGAATTTAAAAGAAAACTTTCTGATAGTAAAATAATAAACGGAATTAGTGACTAGCTTGATCTGTAAGGAGATAACACTACGTGTATATTCATGTATCAAATACCAAATTAATATAAAAAGCATGACCATAAAAATGCGGCAAACTATTTGACAGACTGACGAACATACAAAAGGACAAAGAACAAAATTCCTTGATCTGTAACTTGATAACACTATATACATGTATCAAATATCAATCAATATAAAAAAGCATGACGATAACAGAGCGACAAACTGATTTGCCAGGCTGACGAACAGACTAACGGACACAGAACAAAATTCTAACTTGATTTGTAACTAGACTAAGTCCTGGTAAAACTATATATCAAATATTCAATCATTATTTTCAATCATGACAAAACTACGGAAATAAAACTTATTATTTGCATGAATTTCACAAGGACAACAACTTGCAAAAAATAATCAGACTGGAAT